>OZ038385.1:10924452-11051014 GCA_964036045.1 Eutreptiella sp. 'Long Island Sound 2002'
GAGACATTTTTCCTGATAAAAAAATCGATGGCAGGCCTCTACACAGTACTTGAGCAGTGTGCTGCTGTGACGGCTGGTGGTGCAGTGGTTAATACCCTGCGCTGCCATTGTGCAGGTGGGGGTTCAAACCCTGGTTCTTACAATTTTGAACTTTAGGTCCCTGACCTTTTGTCAAAATTTTCAGTATGCAATGGACATATGATGCAGGATGAAATAACCCCTCCCCTACTGGGGGAGTAGGGGGGGGTCTGGATGGGTGGGTGGGTGGGTCAGCTTGGGTGGGTGGGTTGGCCAGTCCTGAGGCAGCCCCCAAATGCCCCCCCCCCCCCCCGAGTGGATAAGCAAACCTCTGGTTGAAGTGTGTTGCAGCTATGAGGTTGGCCAGTTCCACGGTTGTTCCTAGGCCGTCAGGTTGTGTGTGCAGGGACCCAAGCAGACCCCCAACCCTGGAGGACAGCGTTTTGGTCAGGGTGCGTCGGCCAGTTCCACCATTTGACCTGCAACTAGAGCAGCCCAATGGTGAAGCTACAGAAGCCCCGGACATCGAGCAAGGATGTATCAGCTGCTCACCAATGAGGTCTATAGGATTACCCAACTCACTTCCGCTAACGAGCAGCCGATCCGCATCAACTAGCGGAGCCATGAAGCATGAAGCGTGGTTCTAAAAGCACCGCGCTGCTAGTGCCTGTGAATGAGAGGCACTTAATAGCGTGGGCTGACCCGGGGCTCCGCAGGCACTGTAGATAAAGCCTACCAGGGACTGAAGGGCGCGTGTGCCAAGTGGTAGAGATACAACTGGGTGGTTTTGAGAGGGCTGCTGGCCCACGTGGATTTGTGGGAGCAGATTTGGGCCAGTTGGTGGCTATTGGGGGACAGTGTGAGTGTGCAGTGGGTCCCCTCACATGTGGGGGTGCAGGGAAGCATGCAGATCAGAGGACGGTGCAGGCATTTGTGAGGGGGGCAAGGGAGCATTGGGAAATATGTGACATCTAGGTAAGGCTGGGGCTTGAGGAAATGTCTGATGACCCCTCCAAGTGGGATATGGGTGGGCGGGGGCTCAGGTCAGCAATATCGCGAGTGACAGCATCAACACTGCAGATACTGGTATGAGCGACACCCGCCAGAGCCACCACCCTGTTGTGTCTCCCAGTGTCGGACTTCTGGCAGGGCGTAATATTTTGGCTTGCTGCACTGTGCTCTGAGAAATGGGTAGCTGCACTTGTTCAAAGGGTTCAATGAGGACTATGTAGAGAAATCCTTTGAGGTATGGCTCATGCTGCTGCCATTAAAACAGCAGGTAGTCAGCAGATTATGATGTTGATTGAACTATCCTGGAATCAAGTGGTGCAGGGCATGACACTGACACAGCACATTATGTGTGAATACGTGTGTAGGTGCACAGCATACAAGCATACAGAGCAGTACATGCAGAAGGACACCAGGCCGTTTCGTGGCTCCCAAGTGGGGTCAAGCCACCTCAAAGACTTTTTGCTGTGCTGGTGAAGTGGGTGTCTCAGCTGCAGTCTTGCACTCAGCTCTTGTAATTAGGTGAATGTAGGCCTGTTCAGAGGAAACCCACTAGTTCAGCTCCTCAATATGCTTTCTTCACCCCAATTGGAATGTTGTTCACACAGTCCTCAGTTCTCGAAGCCGATGACTACCCGAACCCTAGTTTTGGGTCTTTGCCCAAAAGCTACTTGGTTTCCTGGGTGGAAAGTTATTTTACTTTTATTGATGGTGATACGGACCTGTGTTGGAGGGGGCTATAGACAAATTGTTTGGTGGTTGTTGTGTCAGCCCATTTGTACCCACTTTCTCCCCTTCTTGTAATTTGTCAGTGCGGATGGGGTTATGATGACAGTGGATCAATCACGTGGTGACTAGTACACTCATGATGCAATGGCCACATGTGGCCTGCTCGCTTATGTATGACATGACTGATTGGTGGGTGGAATACAATGCCCGGGCGAGAAGTATCAGCCTCAAGGATATCCAACTAGATATCTATCAACAGATCATGCAAAAGGTGGAGAATCTCGTTGCACATTTGGAGACGGAATTTGGTACCTGTTGGTGGTGCTATATTGCTCTGCTCTGCCAAAGTGGTGGGTGGTTTTAGAGGGTTCCCTTATGTGGTGGGGTTTGCCAAATATGCATGCAGTGCGCATGCAGTGCAGCAACATTGCCCAGAAGTCATTGGCAGTCCCACTTACACTGGCTGGAGGTTGCTTATTGGGATTCTAGCTAGATCATCCGGTGCATAATGCCCCCATTTTTGTTCTGTTGTGCAGTACTATTTGATTGCTCAAGTTATGTAAATGTGCTGATTGGGCACAGGGCCTTGGTCCGCACATTGCATGCCAAATGCAACAAGCACGGCCACCTCATCCAGTACCTCCAGTACCTCCAGTGACAGCAAGTATGAATGGGGAGGTGTTCTAAAGCCGCGAGAAGATACAGCAGCCCGCCCCCCGCCTTGGACCTAGCCCTCTTCCTCCTTCATCCCCTGCCGTGGATCCCCACAGACTTTTCTTGATTCAAATGGGCATCACACACACACACACACACACACACACACACGCACTCTTCTAACTCCGTGGAAAGACGCAATAACGAGTGTATGCACAGCCCCGCCTTGGTGCTGGGCTAAATATACCGGTTGCACTAGAGCCACACATGGGTCTCCCTCGTTAATAGTACACTGGATGTGCGCCTCTCTGGTGCCCCTGGGGGGCTTCCGCAGCATGGGGCGTACGGAGCGGCCGGTGTTTGCTTGCCGGCCCGCCATGCGGCAGCACATGCAGCAGCTCCAGCAGCTCCAGCAGCACTGCTTGGAGCTCTGGATGCGCCGGCTGTCGACCCCAGGGGCCGGCCGCAAGGACTACTTCCTTGCGGGGTACTTGCCCCGGCGCGCCCGTACAAGATCGTGCGCGCGCAGCGCCCGAGGGCGGTGGGAATGGCCCGGCCGCGCCCACCACTGGCAGCGGACGTCAGGCCAGCACCACGCCGCTTGTGCCCTGTCCAGCTGAAGCCGCAGTGCAAGCATTGCCGGCTGGCGCGGCGGGGTGGCGCACTGCTGCGTGCTGGGTCACGAGGGACACCCCGTGGCAGTGCCGGGGACAGCGGCCCTGTCAAGGGCCCTGCAGGTGTGGCTGGCGCCGCGGGAGCCGCCACCGGAGTCGCCAACCAAGCGCCCTCGTGTGGCGCCGGTACTGGCAGTGGCGGACCGCCGCCAGCAGCCGGACTGCCGCCCGCCCAGCCCACCCGCATGGTGCGGCTGGGTGCACAGTACCCTGCCCCGGGTACGGACCCCCCCCCCCCCCCCGGGATCCAGCGGGCACCACGATGGGGGGGGGGGGGGCGACCGGTGCGGGCGGAGAACCCCAGTGGCTCGGGAGTGATAGGGCCGGGTGGGCAGCTACACCGTCCCCCCTCCCTTCCGCCAGCTTTGGCGCCCCCGGTGGCGGCGCTGCCCTCAATGGCGGAGCTTGGGGCCGCGCGTCCAATGAGCGATGGTTTTTCCGTGATATCGTGTGCACTGACGGTGTCCCGGGCACCGCCCGGCTCCCTCCCACCCCAACCGCACCGAGCGGGAGAAGGGGGGAAGGGGGGGGGGCAGGCGGCACAGTGGGGGAGGCACCCCCCCCCCCTTTTACCCTCACCTTCGCCCCCACAGGAGGCCGCAGAGGTGCAGCCGGCGCGAGATGCGGGCGTGGGAGCTTGGGTGCCGAACGGAGCCGCGCCACAGGCGACCGGCAGCAGTGACCCTTGGCCGCCCCTACCACCACCGGCGCAGCGGGCCGGGACCAGGAGGGTGGGGCAGCGGCGCCCCATGCAGACCCTGAGAGACGCGCACAGGGCCCCCGCGTGGAAATGGTGCGGGGGGCACCAAGGGGTGTGGCACTGCTGCTCCAGGCACCACGAGGGGCACCCTTGACTGGTGCCAGCGGCGGGAAGTGCGCAATAGCGCACGCTAATCGGGATGGGGGGACTGTGTGCGCCCTACCGCCCCCCCCCCCCCCCCCCCAAAGGGGGGGGGCGGCAGCGACGGCGGCAATGGGGAGGGCGCCACGCCGGCACCTATAGGGCGCTCGGGGAGCCCGCGCCGGGGCCATCCGTCTGTCGCGTCGCGACACTAGGGTTGGGCGGGGGGCAAGGGGGGGCGGGCGGCGCAGCCAGTCCCTGACCCATAACCCCCTCGCTTAACCCGTCGCACAGTGTCCTGGGCTTTATTCGGCCTTTGCCCTCCTTAATCTTAGGAGGCCTTATTGCCCGCCCTGGAGACCCTCAAGAAGTCGAATTTGTTACCCCGAACTGGGGTGTTTCTTTAGGGTATGATATGCCGGGGGGGGGGGGGGGGGTCACTGTTTCAGACTGTGTTGTAAAAGCTATTTTTTGAACCATACCAATGTTCCAATTCCGAATAGTCAATTTCAACCCCCAAATCAGCCAAATTCCAAAAATGAAGCGAAATTTCGCCACTCCTTTGAAATTGGCCGACATCATACCCCTTTTTCATGCATTTTTTCTCCAATGAGACGCGAAATTTCGTCACCCCTTCATTGATGACTGACTGCCCTTATTATGTATTTGCATTTGTGTATGTTGATTTGATTTGATTTGTACCGAAATTTGCGCCTTTTATGAATTTTATGACCATTCCGATGGTCTTGGTATGCAGTCAGTTCCCTGTTCTGAGGCAATGATGTGATTCTTTGCTGTGAGGTGACCACAGGGCATGGATCCGGCACTGCTGAGGGTGGTTGTGGCAAGACGTGAGTTTCAGAATGTTGATGACCTCATGACGGATGTTGCCAATGGGGGCTCTGCAAGGTTTTTGGCTGTCTGGGCCCTGGCAATGCGAACAAATCGACGCTCACGGAACGATCTTACACGGTTGCTGCTTGCCTATGGATTATGGAAGAAGCCCCATTGGTACACTGTTTTCTCAAATCAATTGATATGCTTGTGGCGACTTTTGAGAAAGATGGCAGCCCCTCATGCACAATCCCAGGATGTACCAATGCCTATTTCAATTATGGGGTGGACCCACTGCATCTTGACCACTCCATAAATTGCACAGTTGTGGCCGTCTTGCATCTGCCAGCGCGACCGCCATTTCCGGGTCACGTCTCACTAATTCATGCCGTCCAGACAATTGGGGCATGTGTTGATGCTTTGCAACTACGTCATGCGGACTTGTTTCGGTGGGTTTATGCTCTTCTTGACATGATTCGATGTACCAACAGCCAGGTGCGGATGATGCGAGCGATGACGAGGACGATGGCGCTGAGGTGGCCTTGTTTGCAGCCCACAGCGACAGTGATAACAGTAGTGTGTCGGGTGATGACGATATAGTAGCAAGTGTGGATGAAGAGGAGGTTTTTGGACAGGATACTTCAACATGGGAGTGGCATACCTCTCGTCCTTACACTGTACCAAAAATTGTCCTTTGATTGTGGTGTTTTTGCATTGGATGGCGAAATTTTGCCACATTTGGCATAATTGGTGTTTTTAGTATTGGATTTCCCATTTTTGCATTGAGACGCGAAATTTTGCATGGTTTTGCTGTTTTGTATGTTTCAAGCCTGCCCGGTAAAGGGTATTGTTACGCTGCAGCCAATCCTACCAACAATTTGCTTCTGTTTTTGGTCTATGATCCCGACTTTGCTAATTTGATGTACTATCTTTTGCTGACAATATCATGACTTGTGATTCAGGGTACAGTATGCAATTTTCCTGGATTCCCCTTTGCATAGGCTATAAATTAGGAATAGTGGGTACCGAAAACAACAAATTACCGCCGTCTGTCACAGAGATCCATGACCAGAGCACCCTAATTTCCTCCGCGCCCCCGTTGTCATGTCATATGTACCCCCAAAATCAAATACCAATGTGCCTGTGGCCCCAAAGCCACCCTCATTGTCACAACCATCGCAGGGGTCCTCCGAGGGCCCCAGTCAACGGACGCCGCACAGCCGTGCAAACAGGAAGGGACCTTCGAAAACAGTCACTCTAGCAGATGCGGTCCAGAAGACAGTGGGGTTATCCTACAAGGTCCTGCGGGTGGATGTGAACCGGGAGCATGGGCAAATCAGGTAGGTCAGTGAGACCCGACTGAAGCTGCGGCTGGAGGATTTGGAAGGGTACCTCCCATGGGGATCATCAAAGGCTTGCTGGTCTGGCCTGACAATCGTATGTTGCTACACATGCACCTACACGTCTATCGTTTGTGTTCTGTCGTGGGTGCCAATTTTTTCCGCTATCAGTGCAGTAGGCAGTTTTTGTATCATTGGTGGTCAGCATGTATGTTGTGTGGTACGGAGACTAGCACGTGAACGTGAGAAAAAGAATCTGAACCCTTTGAGATGGCAGCTGGAGTTTGAGTGTATGGTCTTGAAGTGGGGTACCCCGTTGTGACAGAGGAGATGCCTAGCCGGCCACCATCAGACAGGAGCATGCATGAGTGAAAGGGCAGTGCTGCTGATGGAGAACTTGGAGGAGCCTGAAAATGCTGATCTCAGTCTCACGGACGTGTGCCGCCATATGTTGGACGAGGCTGGACTAACAGCTGACGAAGGAAGCGTGGTGTGTGAATGTTGCTCTGATGCTCACTACTGTTTTGGGCCTTAAAAACTTTGGTCCTATGCACTGTAGGATTCTGCGGCACGACGATGGCTACCTTTGGCTAGAAAGATTGAGGCAACCGGCGATATTGCAATTGATGGAATACGCAATTTCGAGAGCAAGAGGATCCCCTTGGCACTTGGATTTTTCAAACCATTGGAGGGGCTCAGTGGACCATTCCTGGGAAGTGTGGCAGATACATGGAGAGTCCACGAGCTACTGTTGCAGGACTGGCTAAAGTGGCACGTGAATCCCAAAGGGAGATGCGATGGGGCTTGATTGTTATGCATCGTGATTGTCCCGAGGAGTTGGTTCACCCATCCCGCAGTATGTTGTGCAAGCATCGTGAAATGCACTGTTAGATAAATCAATTCCGTTCATTGTGGCGAAATTTCGCGTCTCCTTTGCCAATATGGTGTGAACAACCACTTTTCCTTGCTAATAGGAAACACCTCCGAGATTGCTACGTTGCAGCGTCATATCAAGGGCTTTGGTGCACTGAAGTTCCGCTGTGCAGACTGGGTGTATACTGATGACTTGCCTATGCCTCCCTGGGACCCTGTATGCAAGGCTGAATTTTGGACATCCTCAAAATATGTAGACTTCAGGAGCCACTTGGCCTGACCGCGTAATTCCTTTGACATTGCTAGCTCCGAAGGGAATGTGGTCCACCTGAAGACAATTTGTGGTTCTGGTGCAGATGCTACCGGTGGTGAGTCCCCTTTTCACCTTTGTCCTGTGAACTCCACTACCATGTTAAATGCCACTGTAGTTGGGTTGCCGTTCTTATTGGCTGTCGTTGAGTTCCAAAAGGGTGGTCCATGGGTCTACCACCTCTTGCTGTGCGACATGTTTCAATGGGGAAACCATTGGTGGTTGCTGGTGAATTGGCTCAAGTTTGCATCATCATGAGTCAGCTGTAGACTGACCTGGCTGAGGAGGGAGTGAATCAGGTGAGTGTCATGGTGTACAACACTCGCAGCCGCAGTCCGAATTTCACTATGATGCAATCAGTGATGACAATTGTCACGTTGA
The DNA here is from genome assembly GCA_964036045.1 of Eutreptiella sp. 'Long Island Sound 2002'. Lineage (NCBI taxonomy): Eukaryota > Euglenozoa > Euglenophyceae > Eutreptiales > Eutreptiaceae > Eutreptiella > Eutreptiella sp. 'Long Island Sound 2002'. The sequence goes on from OZ038385.1 coordinate 10,932,115, forward strand.
CTCCGATTCCAAGAAAGGTACATTGCACCTTGTAAATTGTACCCCAAAAACACGGAAATCTCAGATTCGAGTGAAATTTTGCCACTCCCGTCATTTTGTCCAATTCGCACCATTTGCTTAGCTGCCCATGTACGTCACGTTCAGTGAAGGCCCGTTACCCAGTATCCTGTGTCCTGAGGCTATTCAATGGGTGTTGGAGGTTCTGGAAGTCCCTATGAATCTGACAAACTGGGTGCTGGTGGGGTCTCCCCAAATTTGGCTGTTCAGTTGCACATTCGTCTGAAGTCGGAAATTTTAGTTGTATTTGGTTTGCTCAAAGTTGTGGTTGATGAACTACCAAAGGAAACTATTGAGCTCACAACGGGTACTTTAAGAGAGGCTCACTCTCTTGCCGCGATCCATTGGGAATTTGTGTTGCCGTAGCTGGACAAGGGTGTGCTTGTTGACAGGACTGGAATAGCTTATGTACTTGATGACCCTGATGAACAGGACTGCATGGATAGTATGGTGGACGTGGATGCCAAGCCCAAGGCAACCCCAAAGCCCAATGCTTCTAAGCCAAAGCCCAAGAAGGGGGCTGCCAGCAATCCCCCTGGTGTCGATGCAAGTGGCAGTACCGAACCCCAAGCAACACCTACGAAAAGGGCTGGATCACCCTGTGATGAGGCCGCAGCGGCGCATGGTGATGAGGAACAGACACAACACGAGAGTCAACAGTTGGTCACGCCACACAAAGCAAATACGCGTCCACTATTTGAGCCGAAAGGACAGTCACCGTCACCAGAGGGATTGGCGAAGTTTGCGATTTTGTTGAGCTGTGGGACCTCACCAGCAGCCCAGCCACAGCAGCAACCTCACAAAGGAACGCGTTTGGGGAACAAAGGACGATGGTGATTTGGTGATAACTGCTATGATGAGACATTGGTGACTACAGAACCACCATCCTGTGAGTAGTTGACTTGAATTTTAATTTGTGTCCGACTTTGTTTGATTTTTTATTGAAACTCACCCTTTCTGGGTGATGGCGCATGGAATTGCCTTTTGCAGGCAACATTTGGTAGTTTTTGTGATGTATGTTTGTGTATTGATTGATGATAAAGAGTTCCTTATGGTTCCAATTGTATGTCTCTAATGTTATGTATCAATCTGATACTGTAGCAAGTAGCTAATGGACTGACATAATTTTATACCCCCTTATCCTGCATTTTGCCAAATGTGGCGAAATTTCGCGTCTCATTGCAATTCCCTGAAAAAGGGGGTCTTTTTCACCATGCATCAGTGTACTGTTTCACAGAGTGTCTGTCACCTGTATGTAACGGAAACCCTTCAGCGGAGAATGCAATTTGTCGTCCAGTGTTATTTCTTTGAATTTAGATGCCTGTTTTGGCTGGTTTACAAGTGTGCTCAATTGCGGGCTAAAAGGGCAAAGTGGACAAAATGGGGCATGGTTTTGGTCAAAGACCTCACTCGTTGTGCGATGTGTACAATTGGGGAGTAGTAATTCGCTTTTTTTTTTACACCCCATGAATGGCCTTCATTTCGCAGCCCCCCCCCCCCCCACCCCCCGGGCAATTAAGGCCTCATAAGTTAATAGTGCCGCTTTTCTTACTCCTTCACGGGGTTGTGGTGTTACCCACCGAGTGCAAGACTCGATGGCCATTTCTGCGGGCCAGACTACACACTATCTTCCCCCGCGCGAGCTCAAGCAGCACATGCAGTGCCCATGCCGGCGCAAAGTGCCGCCTACCCACAGTGTGCGCCCGCGCCGGCCGTAGTTGCTTGTCGTTGCTACCGTTGCCATGGCCGATCCCAACGACCTGGCGACAACTGTAGCTGTAGCTCTGCAGCCCTCCATGGTGGCCATGGACGCCGCAACAGCTGGGGCCCTACAGCCCCGGCTTGGTCCCGCGTCACATGCGCGATTGACGCCGATGCGGCGCCCCGAGCCGACAATGGTGGCAGTGCGGCGCCGGTTGCGGCCACCCCAACCGCCGCCCCCGCCAGCGGCCGCAGCCGGTCGAGATCCCGGACGAAACGCGACCAGCCACTCCCGCCGCCCACAGCGGAAGCGCAGCGCATCGAGGCGTTTGCGCGGCAAGTCCAGGAGCTGCAAAGGCGGCTCGACCTGGCCTATGTGGAGCTCTCCGAGTACCACAAGGGGGGCCATATTCAGGGCGGACCAGAATGCCCTACGTGGCGGCCCGAGGCCGCACCGTCGGCCGCCCATCCGGCGACTCCGCGGGCAGCGGCCACCCAGTAGTGCGGGTGGCGCCGCTGGGTCAACGACCGCAATGAGAACGTCGAGTGGTATAGCCACGTGCGGCCATGCACGTGCCAGGGCATTATTCCGACGGGCCCTGTGCGCGCACGGACAGGCCGGCCCGTCGATCCAGCGTACAACTGGGCAGGGACACAAGGAGCCAGCCGTGTGCGTGGACCATGGACAGACATGGCCAATTGCCCGGGCCGCCTCATTTGCGAGGCCCAGCGCCGGCCGCCTCCGCGCGATCTGCCGCTGCCCACTTACACGTGCGAGGACAGGGCGGCCGTTCCTCGCGACACCCGCGCCGGCGGCACGCACATCTTGCGGCTTCAACACGGACACACATGACGAATCGACGCGCTCACGTACCGGTACCGCTGGCAGAGCACCGGGGCATGTGGCTCGCGACAGGGGCACCCGCGGGGGTTACGCGGGGGCCGCACGTGTCCACCAAGTCCTGGGAGAAGCGCCCGGAAAGGCCCAGAGGGTCTAAGGGGGGGGGAGTACCAAAACGAGCCCCCTCGGCTTGCCCTCGGGTCGTGGTGCGACATGCGCCACAGCGGGCGGAGCCCCCCCCCCCCCCCCGCTCCACACGACATCCGACTTGTTGAGCCTGGCGACCAGCGTGTACCCCATGTTTGCTGCCAACTCAGACCACAAGGCAATCCTGGCTGAATTCACACCCCCGTCCTTCGACACAGAGGACACAGTTCCCAGATTCTACTGCCCAGAGACCATCCTTCAAGACCCGGAGGCAATGGAAGATCTGGAGACCTCTCTCAAGTCTATCAAATCAACAGGAGATCAATGGTGTGAAGAGGCGCCGAGCTGCATCCAAAAGAAGGCGGTCAGCCATCAAAGGGAACATAAAAACAAAAAGCAGTCGGTTGAGCTACAAGCCCTACGGTTCCTGCGTGGCTCCACAAGAGACTCTGTCAGACCAGCGGTCTACCAATTTCTTTCATCACTGGGGATTGCAGGGACAGATGCAGCAACAGCCTACACCCCCCTAGTGGGGGTGTATGAAAAGGCACATCGTGACAGAACGGGCATGGAAACACTCTCCAAGCTCAAGGGGGTGATCACGACGGGGGAAACTTCAGGGGATCTGAGAACGCAAAGAAACGAATTGTATCGGTTAATGCGGGAGCTGCAAGAGCGAAAGAAACTTCAGCAGCTGGTATCCAGGACAGGCTCGGCAATACGGGGAGCAAAGGCGGTGGCAAAAGAGCTGGTGGACCATTGGGATGAAGTGTCCACCCCAACGGGATCCACGGAAGAAGAATGTGTGGCCTATCTGAAGTCGTTAGGAGTGGAGCAGCGGTTGCGCAAGGCAAGTCGACTCCTTTTCAAGCAACCATCCCTGGACATAGTCCATGAAGGCCTCAAGAGGCTGAACAGCAACAGCTCCCCTGGATTGGATGGTTTCTCGGAAAAATTCTTCAAGAGGTTCTCGGGCATCTTCGAACCACAAATGTATGAATCACTGAAACGCTTCCTCGACGTGGGCAAAATGCCGGAGACATGGACCTCGGGAGTGGTGACAATGATCCCCAAGACTAAGGCAATGCAGACACCAGATTCGCTCCGACCAATTGCACTGCAAACTACAAGGCAGAAGTGGCTCACCAACATTCTCCTGATCCAGTTAGAGGATGTACTTCTTCACTGCATCCCGTCACAGCAAACAGGCTCCCTTTGCCACAGAAGCATACTCCACCATGTCTACGGGTCACGGGCACTCTGGGATGGCTTACGTGAAGGAGCAGCATTATCAGTAGATTTCAGAAATGCTTTCCCCACGATGTCTTACGAGATGGTGTCAGCGGCACTGGGTCTAATGTGCATACCATTCCTGTACATCCGTCTGATACTACATCTTTTACGTGCACCGTATCTATACTCGGTCGGAAAAGGATATGTCCCAGGTGTCTACCACAACCCGAGGGCAAGCACGCGCCAGGGGGATCCACTCTCCCCGGCGCTATTCTCCCTGGTGGCATCCTTTGTGATTTTCCCACTACAAGACCTGGGTCCAGGGCTGACTGTCATGATGTATGCAGACGACCTCATCATCTTCTTGGATGGACGAGCCAACCCGCAACTGCTGAAGAGGGTATGGGAAGTGGTGTCTCGTTTTGGACAGATTTCGGGGCTGAAGGTCAACCTGAGCAAAACGGCAGCGATAGTTCGCAACTCTGGGGGAATGGAGTGGGCGAGGTGCTTTCGGGACATTGGAGTGGGCGTCAAAAATTTTGTCAAGTATCTGGGTGTACGCTTGGGGAATATTCGGCACCAACAGGATGACCAAGGATGGGGGCTGACGATAGAGCAGGCTTTCGCACCAGCACTGCAAGAGGCCTTCCGTCGCCCAAGGGTGGTATCCACGCTGCAACTGTCAATGGACGAACGTGCATTCATGCTGACATCATGGATCCTGCCGGTCGTGGCCTGGGTATCCAAGGCATACTACGCCCCAGTCTCGGTGATCAGACAACTAACGTTGGTGTACCACGTGACTATGGATACCAACAGCTGGGGAATCACCCTGCCAATCCTTTCACGACCAAGAACGCAAGGGGGACTGGCACTGCCAGAGCCAGAGCTGTTTCTTATGCACCAGGCAGCAGCTCCGTTCGTCAGCCTTTTGGGAGAGCCTCACAAATTTCCCGACGAGGCAGTGGAAACCTTCTATGCATGGGCAACAACCATCGGGTTCACACCATCCAAGGACAACCTTCCATATATTCAACTGGGCATGGTCCGAACGGCCGATCTAACGTTCTTGGGATGGTCGGCAAAGGCACACTCCAATATCCAGCGAGTAGCCCCGCAGGTGGCCCCCCCGGCAAACCGGGACCGCCTGCCGTTGTGGCACTGTGTGTACTTCCGAAATGAGTTCAATTGCTCCTACTACAACACGAAAATGATCCGGCAGGGGGTGCTGACGTGGGGTCAATTCCAATCCTTGGAGGACGCAAGATTGTTCAATGCACTGCCTCAGACATGGAAAGGGGTCTACAATCATGGCGGACGACTCCTCAACAAAGTCCCGTCACAAGGGGGGTTTGATACCCCCGCAGTCCACGCCCAAAACTGCACCAGGGCATGGCTGCTTCAGTTCTACGCCTCTTAGCCAGGGGTCCGCGACCCGCAAACACCGGAGGTATGGGAACAGTTGGCACAGGCACAGCTACCGCCGAGGGCTCGGGACTTTGCGCAAAAGGCGCCGTGGCACAAACTGACTGTACATGCAAGAGTCTACAAGAGGTCAGGCACTGACAAGTGCCCGGTGTGCTCACAAAAGGAGACGGTTAAGCACGCGATGGTCGAATGCCCCATGTTCAAAGCGGCGGCGGCGGTTATACAGCACTACTATGGCCAGGTGGAAACTGATAACGGGACATCGATAGTTCGAGACATGATGGAGTCCGACAACTCGGAATGGTTACCGAACACGAACCAAGGCTGGGCAATGTGGTCAGCAAGAAGTGCCCACTGGCGGTACCGATGCGAAGTCAAAGCAGGAGCGTCACCGGTGTTCACGTCATACCTGACAACATGGCTAAGGGAGCTGTGTGAGTGGGTGGGATTTTACACAAGAGAGCGCAGGGAACAGTCGAGAGGCTTTCAAAAGTCACTGGAGCAACTTCGAGATACCGGAGTGCAGCCGCGACAAGGGGAAGTACAAGTTCATGGGGGATTGAATGCATGGTGGCAAACACACACGGAGTGCTTCACTCAAGAGAGATCAGCCAACAATCACAGTTGGCAAAGGGAAACGGAATCACGCCCGAAGCGCCCGAGGCAGGCAGGCCCGGGAGTGCTACAAGGAGTGCAAGATCTGATTGCAGAACTGGTGGCGAAGGGCTACAGGATAGTGTATACGGACGGATCGTCGAAAAGACTGGGCCACAAGGACATGCGCAGGGCCGGGGGCTTTGGCGTGTTCGCGGCGAAAGATGATCAAGGACCAGAGGTACGCTTCTGCGGCTACGTACCAACACGTCACAAGCAAACAAATAACGGAGCAGAGCTTTGGGCAGCCGTAGAAGCCTTACAGGGGTTCTGGGTGCCAAAACTGGCAATCCTCACCGACTCGCAATACCTGCAGCTGGGAGCGACTGGCGGGGCCCAACACTGGAAGTCAAAGGGATGGACAACCACGTCTGGAAAGCTGCAGGTCCACGTCCCAGTCTGGGAAATGCAGCTCCAGGAAATGGCGACGCCGGGAAGAGAAGTCAGGTGGGAGCATGTCCCAGCTCATGTCAACGTGCAGGGAAATGAGGTGGCGAATGGATTGGCGATGGAAGGCATGTGTTCGAGCCCACTGTGGTCTCAGCATGTTGCTCCAAATTCATCATCAGGGTCAGAGTCCACGGTAGGCTTGAGGGGAGGGTCGGGATCAGAGTCAGAGGACACCAAGGCACTCTGGTCATCCTTGGGTATGGTACCCATGGACAGTGATGAACTGACAGGGGAAGCATCCGGGGAGCCAGCGCCACGTGAAATGGGACCATACTCCTCAAGCAGTACAAAAAGTGAGGAAATGAGGACAGGACACACACACCAGGGAGTACTGTTGAATGAACTGTCAGCAGCGGACACACTGTCCTTCAGCACTGATGTGAGCGACACCAGGCGGCCGCGCAAGAAGCGAAGGCTCGGGAAACGCAGGAACCCAGGACAGGGTCGATAATGACAGAGCCAGTAGCCCCTGCATAATGGTGCGGACATTTTACAGGTTTCAAGCACAACAATGCATGCATGTCTGAAATCTGCGTTCTGACGCAGAGCTTTTCGTCACACGAGCCGCGTTTTATCGCGGCGAGCAGCAGCACACAAAAGAGACCTCCAAGCAGCTGAACGCCGCGTCACGTCGCGGACAGGCACCCAGGCGTAATGCCGTCTGGAAGGACACAACAGGGGAAGGGATCACATCAGCAACGGTATGGTCCATACACACACATCCAGCCAACCCCAAAGAAGGTCAAGCCTCAGCAAGAACGCCAGCGTTTCAAAGTGCAAGCACTGAGCCAGCTAGACGCCATTGCGAACGAAGGACTGCAAGCAGTTGAAGCAGAACTGACCACAATGGCCTGGGCCCGCAACCAGCAGATCTGGCTCCGACTGGACCAACCACATGACACCAGGATGCACTGTGAGATTGTGGACAACCATGGGGAACCATTGCTGATGAGCAATCAGGAGCTCTACTCGGTGATGGTCCAAATGAACTGGACCCTGAAGTCTCAGGCTCTAGCGAACATGCAGGTCCAGTGGCAACCCAAAAGTGCAGGCAAGTGGCACCCGTTCCAGTGGGAGGCGATCCTCCACTGTCCGACGGCAGAGGGACACAGAGCGGTGCCCTCCTCGGTGAGCAGAACTGGAGATTGCATGCATGTGTGGCTGGCAGGCCGAGCGGACCTCTTGCGGCTGTTCCAAAGAACGCTCTTCAGGCAGGCGCACCCGGTACCCGGGCACGCTGTGCGGTTCCTCTGCACGCTGTTGAACACACCCCCATGCGAAAGAAGAAACGCATGACAGGGGGTGACACACAGAAGAGAAAGATTGGAGCGCATGGTGCAGATACCCAATCGTCGTGGCCCAGTGGATACACCACACCTCTTCTGTCCTGTAGAGGATGGTTTGAACCCCGGGAGGGATAGAGATACACCAAACGACCCGAACCCCCTTTTTTGGGCGAGAAGGAGAGAGAGAGAGAGAGAGAGAGAGAGAGAGAGAGAGAGAGAGAGAGAGAGAGAGAGAGAGAGAGAGAGAGTAGGACACAGTGGGAAAGGAACAGAGAGGAGCAGCAGAGAGGAGAGAGAGAGAGAGCGGGACACAGGAGAGAGAGCAAGAGAGAGCAAGAGAGATTGGGAGGGAGAGAGTGGGAGAGAGACCCACAGAGCAAGAGACGGGGGCAACCGGCGCAAAGGGAGGGTGGTGGGCTCGAGCTGACCAGGGTGTATGGGACGCCAAGACAGCACGGAATAGTCAAGTGGTGAAAAAACAGGGCGCCGTAGCGCCCCTGAGCCACAGGCTCGACACGTCGTCACGTGTCGAAAGGCCGAAGCATGACTGGGGCTGCGAGAGTGCGGCCCAAGTGAGGCAGTTGGAAGCCAGTGGGCAAGGAAAAGTGGGCAGCATGCGCATGCATGGTGTCGAGCAGGAAAGGCAGGCGTCACACACAGTACAGCAATGATCTGTTGAGATACCTGACAGCAGGAGCACATGCTAAAATGTTGAGACGCCTTTGCGCCACCAAAGGCGCCTTTGCGCCCTGAGGCACGAGTACGACACGTCCTCACGTGCCAGGGAATGAGTGCAAGACAGGGGCACGACCTGCAGGGCAAGGGTTAGAGTCTAACCGGCACTGTGGGTGGGTGGTGAGTGCGAGCTGACCTCACTGTTCAGAGGAGCAGAACCGATGCACAGTCAGCAACCACCTGGTGTGGTACAGAACTGGTCTACGCTGCAGTGCAGCAAGCATAACACTGAACAATGTGGTTATGACCATGCGCCTGTGACACGGGGGCGTATGCGAACCCAGTTTCCGTTGCGTCATGGCCCCGATGCAGCCCACCCCGGACTTGCTCCTCAAGCTTCTCGAGGGGGGCCCACGGCCAACGGCCCCGATGTTGCTTGTGCGCCCCTACAAGGACCGCGACTATACGGCGGTGGCGGCCAGCGAGGCCCGACAGACTCGGCCCCGCCGCGACGCCCGCGACTGGCCAGTCACCGCCGCCGACGCCGACACCTTCAAGGAGGTCGTACTCGTGGGCGCTGCCGCACGCAAAGCCCATGGCATCGCCGCGGTTGCCCTCGACAAATGGCCGGTAGTGGAGGGCGTCTCAGCTGTCCTCGTGCACGGCCGCCCAACTTCTCCGCGCGCAGGGCCTCAGCTGCGAGGGCCTGGAACTTGAGGGCAGGAGCCTGCATTGCTAGCCCCTCCTGCTCCGCGGGCCGTGGGAGTGCCGGGAGGGGGGGGTCACCGACCCCGCCCCGCCAGGCCATGTGCTGTGCCTACACAGGCGACGGGAGGCGCAAGACGGCGACGAGGACATGGACGGGGTCGACAAGGGGTGAGGGTAGTTGGATGCCCCCCCCCCCCCCCCGGCTACGGGGCACTGCTCCGCACGCGACGACGGCGAGGGTGGGGATCACCCTCGACCCGCGAGTACTCCTCGGGGAGGACGTAAAGAAGGGGGCACGGGGCTGGACCCGTGCCACGGTGCGCGAATTCCTTCGGGAATTCATCGCCCCCGCTAACCCCTCCTCCTTCCCCGTCCGCGGGGCGGGGGATGCCCGGGGGAGGATGTGCGAGGGGTCGGTGGTGCTACCGTTGGAGGTGGCAAGGGCGGTGGTGAGGGCTCGCGGACGGCAACTGTTGATCACCTGTTGCCGCTGGATGCAGGGGGAAACCTCCCCCATCCCCGGGAGCATGGTGTGGGTGCGGCTCTCGGTGGAGGCGCAAGCCCCACTCCTCGCTCTGTGGAAAAAGCTGGCGTCCAGCCAGCAGCCGAGCCCGTGTTTTGGGGGATTGGTTTTTGGGGACCAAATGGGGCGAGTGGGGGTCCGCATACTTGGGGAGGGCCCGATGTCAGGGGGGGTCCTGCATTTGGTGGCGGATGCCCTGGGGGCCCCGGTGGCCTCCAAGCGGGTCGTTGTGCGGGTTGGGGGAAACCCCATCGAGTGTGGTTTGCCTGGGGATGGGTGGAAAGGGGTACGGGCGGAACTGCCTGCCGTCTTTGGGGAGGAGGTGGCGGGGCGGGGGTTGAAGATTGTCAAGTGCTTGCACCTCCCCCACTCTGGTTTTGCGCGCCCCCGCTAGGACGTCACCCTGGAGGCGGCCCCGGTCGACTGGAGGCGGCCCCGGTCGACTGGCCGGGGGTCGTGATGCGGTCGGACGACTCCAGGGAGTTGGACCGAAGTTGGGAGGTACGAGACGTGTGGCGCCCCCCCCCGGCACATGGGCGGCTGGGGCGGTCGGCGGTGGTGAAGCCCCCCCCCCCCCCAAGCTCGGCTACCGGGGGGCATTCGCGCCGTGTAGGTGGCACGGACGACGGTGGGGCGATACCCGCGGACGGTGTTCAGGACGCGGGGGAAGGCAGGATGGATTTGCTGTGAGCCCGACGCGAGTGGGCTGCAGGTGTGCGGACGTGGTGGGCTGGTGGCTGGACAGCCCGGCGCGAGCGGTTTCAGGGGGATAGCCTGGAGGGCCGCCGCCACCAATGCTCCTACCGGCTGGGGCGGTTGGGGTGCGTTCATACGCACGTGGCCCTGGTGGGCCCAGCCTCGTCTCTAGCCGGCTGGTTGCAGAGGGGTGACGCGATCCTAGCGCTGGAACCGCTCCTGGTGCGTCTTGCAGCAGAAAACGGCACAGTTGAGAACGCGGCAATCCCACTGGAGGCTGCAGAGCGGATGCGGGGTGCGGCCTTTGCAACGGCTGCGCATGATGCTTGTGGGGCAGGGTCGGGACACTGTACAAGGCTGAGGGGGCCTTTGCGCGACCCGCTGGACCTCTCGGCGCGTGTGGGCCTCCCGTCGCGGGGACAGCCCGGGGGGCCGCCGCCTCCATTGCTCCGGCCGGCTGGGGCTTGGTGGGGTGCGTTCATACGCACGCGGCCCTGGTGGGCCCAGCCTCGTCCCTGGCTGGCCGGTCGCGGAGGGGTGGCACGATCCCATTGCCTACCCCCGGCGCTGTGCACCGATTGTGGTGTATCCGGCAGCAGAGGGCGCCTCGGTCTGGTAGCCTATGGGAGCCCCGATGTCGCGCCTCAGTGCTTTGCTGTCGTAGACCACCACATTTCTATGTCTGTTACTCACGGTTCCTTTGGTGCCGCCGATGCTGTTGCTGCCATGTGTGCGGGTGCCCTTGCGGCTACCGCGGTCGTGTTGCGGCAGCCGCAGCGTTGGCGCGGGCGCGGGCGCGGCAACGGGTGCAGCTGCAGCTGCACGTGGTCCCCGCCCTGCGCTACCGTTTCCGCGAGGTGACCCGGGTGTATCCCGGTGCCACCGAGCGCACGGGCTGGGCGGCGGACGCCTGCCCCACCGCCGCCCTGCAGTCCCTCCGTCCGGGCATTCTCCGGATGGAGGACCTGGTGATGGGGGCGTACGAGGGGCGGCAGCGGCCGCCCCTCTATTGGACCCTCTTTGGGAAGGCCCTCTAGCTGGGCTCGGTCGAGGGCCACCAGGGTAGCCGAGAGCTGGGCGCCAAGGGCGCCGCCATTGCGGCGGCGCTCAAGTGGCGCTACCTAGCCGGCGCGGTGTGGTTCGTGCGGGCCCCCACTTTCGGCACCAGGGAGCGCCGTCACCCCCACACCCGGGCGACGTGGTTCCGGCCGATGTGGATGGAGGAGACGGGCGCCGCGCCCCGCAAGCACCCCAGCGGCCACTGCTACGGCCCCCAGGATGCGTTCTGGCGGGCCTGGTTGGCGGCCACTATCGCCTGCCTCCCTCGCCGCCTCGTCTTCTTTGAGGGGAAGTGCTCCGCCGGCTGGGGGGGGATTGCCCGCAGCATGGCTGTGGACGATGGGGGGCCGGGCCATCGACAACGAGGTGGCCCCTGCCCCCTTCCCGCCCCAAGGCACGTGGCAGGAGGCGGCCGACGCCGTGGCCGCGGGCATGCCCACCGTGACCGACGCGTGGTCGGTCCTCCCGCCCACCCCCACCTAGGTGGTGGCCACGCATGTGCAGCCCACGCATGTGCAGCCCGCGGCGTTGGCTTGCCTACCAGCCGGCCACCACGCCTTTGCGGCGTACGCCGAGGTTCGCCGCCTCGCGGGCGGTTTCGAAGAGGGCGCCCCCGCCCAGTTATAGGCCTCCGGAGGAGGTCGGGGCCCCGGAGTAGCCGCCGCTTCCGGCGCACCGCCGGCGCCCCCAGCCAGGGGACATGACGGACACGGACGTGGCCGCCCTTGTAGCGGAGACGATGGCGGCGGGCCGCCCCGACAACGCCGCCGGCAACGGTAAGCGGTATGCAGCGCCAGCCACTAGGGTGCTGGGGGCGCGCGGGATGGGTTCAGTGACGGAGCCCAGCTGGATGGGGGCGGAGCTAGGGGTGAACCCTGGGGACTACCGCCGCTGAAGCCGCGGCCGACAGGGGCGAGGGTGGGGGGGCGTTCATACGTCCACGGCCTTGGTGGGCCCAGCCAAACCCCCACCCGGCCTGGGGTGGAGGGGCGGGGGGCCGCTGGCGCGGACCCCGGGAAGGGTGCGTGTGCTGTCAGGGGAGGGTGCGGCACCTGCAAGGGGGGTCCGGCAAGGCACTGCTGGACTCTGGGGATGTGGAGCCGCACCGTGGCCCACGTCGCGAGTGGAGACCCCCGAGGGGGGCCCGCAGGGGGGGGGGGGGGGGGGCTGGGGCGGAGGCAAGCCCCGGCACCATGGCGGCCGGCCAGGGTGCCAATCCTGACCTTGACCCTTGCCTTGGCCCTGACCTTAATCCTGAGCCTGACCGTTCCCACACCCTGTGGCCAGCTCTGGCATTGACCCTACACCGGCCGGGGCGGTGGCGCTGTGCGGCCCATCCGGGGCTGACGGCCCCGGCAGAGGTCAGGTCTTGCCAGACCTTGCAGCCGGACATTCGGAGGTGCCCGGTGTGGCGCCGACGCACAGGGGGCTTCTGCAGGGCTCCCGCAGTGGGCGCCACGTGCTCAGGGTGGCTGAAATTGCTGGGGGTGGCGGGTCCGTGGGGCCTGCCGGGGCTGGGGACGCGCCCTAGTGGGGCCAGGGGTACAGGGCTGGGGATGTGTGGGGACATCCACCTCCACCCCGGGCCGCTGCGAACAGCGGTGGCGAGCGTCACATTCCTCCGCCCGTGTGCGGCGGAAGTGGCGTCGTGGGGGGTAGACGTTATTTTCCTATAGGAGACCAAGTTCTCCCCAGGGGGGACAGAAGGCCCTGCGCCACTGTTTTGTCAAAAGGGGGTGGCAGTGTTTCTGGGGGTGCCCGCTGGATACCCGAGGGGGGGGTATGTGGAACACCCCCAAGGGCGGGGTTGCCGTCTTGGTGAGGGAGGGCCTCACCGCGGGGCTAGCGAGGCTCCCCGCAAGCGCGAGTCGGACACATTGGTGTGAAACCTTTGGCACTCCACCCGGTGGGTGCATGTGCGCCTGGCGCCGGGGGACGGCGCCACCATGGTGCACGCGGTGTCCGTGTACGGGGTGGTGGGAGACTGCGAGAGCAACGCGGCGCTGTGGGAGGACGTGCTGCACCACCTCTCCGGCCTCGGGAACGCCCCGAATATTGTCGGGGTGGACTACAACTTCCCGCTTGAGCGGCTGTGGAACGTGCTGCAGGCGGTGCTCCCCCACTTGCTCACGCGCCGGTTGGTAGACGTGGCCTCGGGGTTTAGAAGAGTGCTACCAATGCGGCTACAAGCGGGGGGAGGAGGTCGCAGCCACACGGCTCTACGGCGTGCTGGCGGATCCCCGCACCGCGCCCACCGTGCAACGGGTGGAACACATCCCCAGCGAGGGGATCCCGGGGCACCGGTCGGTGCGCTTCGACCTGACGGTGGAGGCGACTAGCCAGGAGGTGATGCAGGCGGTATGGCCCCCGCAGGTTATTCTGCCGGAGAGGGAGCCGGACCTGCAGCACGCGCTGGGCGAAGCGCTGCTGTCCCCGTACGAGGGCCAGTGGGAGACATTGTTGGCGGCCTGGTGGGTGCATGAGCTGTGGGCCTTCTGGGCGTGGGCAGCGGAAGAGTCCGTGCTCGCGCTGTCCTAGGAGGCACTGACGGCCCCGGGGCAGGTTGACCGGGCCAACCCGCTGCCGCGGGCGTCCGTGGGGATGCAGCGAGGGCGGGGAACCCGGCGGCTGCTGAAGCGCGTAACCTTGTGCCCGCGCAAGCGCTGCGTGTCGGGCGCCCCAGGGACGGCCCCGCTGGCCCGCCTCGAGGCAGCACTGGGACCCCTGCAGACCGTCATCGGGGGATCTTGCGATGCGCCGGGGGGGCCACGGGTCCTATCCGTGAGCGAGGAGCGCAGCTGGCGGGCACTACGCAAACGCCGGACGGGAGCTGCCGGGACCGTCAGTGCCCCCGGTTAGGGGAGGGGGCCCGCGAATGCCGGCTCAGGCAGAGCTGGAAGAGCTGCAGCGCCTGCAGCAGCAGCAATTTGCTGCACACACTCGCCGGGAAGAGAAGGAACGGCGCGAGGCGTGGCAGGCGTGGCTGGCCCGGGAGTGGGGCACGCGGCTGGGGGCGGTGTACCGTTGGCTACGGGACAACCCCTTCGCCCCCCCGGTCGTGTTCCTTGCCCAACCGGACGGCAGCGCGAAGGCGAACGTCCGCGAGATGGATGGGCTGCTGCGGGAGGCCTGGGGCCCCATCAACCGCAAATACGCGGAGGCCCCAGAGCCGTGCCCGGAGGCCTGCATGGCCAAGTATGGGCACCACCTACGGAAGGTCCCCATGCTGGCCTCCAAAGTGACAGGGGGGCTCCTACGCAAACGCCTGCGGGCCATGTTGCCATCCTTCATGGGGCTGGATGGCTGGAGCCTCCAGGACGTGCGATCGCTGCCGGACCGCGCAATGGACTGGCTGGCCCAGCTGCTGCAAGACCATGCGCCTGTGACACGGGGGCGTATGCGAGCCCAGTTTCTGTTGCCTCATGGCCCAGCTGCTGCAGACAGCGGAGGACGAGGGCAAGTGGCCGGGCGGTCCTCGCGCAGGGATACAGGTCCCTCATCCCGAAACCTGGGGAGGAGGGCCCCCTGGGCACCCGTCGCTGACGGTCCTGTCCATGGTCTACTGGCTGAGGTTAGGGGCTCTGGCATCAGGCGTGGGCCCAACCCGAAACCTATGGCTTCCGCCCCCGTTGGGGGGCCATCGACGGAGCAGGGGTCACGGCCGTCCTCCTAGAGGTGGCGCGGCTCAAGGGGTGGAACCTGGCCGGCTTGGGCTTGGATTATGTCAAGTGTTTTGACATAATCCCGCAGGCCGTGGTGCTACGGGTGGCCCGGGAGCTTGGCATGGACAGGGGCGCGCTGCGGGCCCTAGGGCCATGTACCGGCAGCTGCGGCGCGCCTTCTCGCTAGCGGGCAGCTTTGGAGAGTGGTGGCGGGCCACCAACGGCATCCTGCACGGATGCCCCCTCAGCGTGGTCCTCATCAATCTCCTGACCTCCATCTGTAAGATGGAGATTGATGACATGCGCAAGCATGTGGTGGTCGCCACAGGCCGTCTGCCGCCGCGCAACGTCGGGCCGCCCTTGCCGGGGATGCCGTCAGCACTGGAGCCCCAGGGCGCGGGGATGGCGGCCGTGTGCCCCATGGGGTATGCGGACAACACATAGGCCATCACCCTCTCCCAGCGGCGGCGCCTATGGCGGCGGCCCAGGCGGTAACGGACCACCGCCGCACAGCGGTATGGATGGCCGACATGGGGTAGTCGGGCAACGCGGCCAAGTCCACCTCGTGGCTCCTGCGGGAGCCGCCAGGCAGGGTGGCGCCGCTCACGCTGGGCGGGGTGGCCATCCTGCTCTGGCGGGTGTTTACGCAGCTGGGTGTGGGGCAGCGCCTGGCGGCGGGGTCCCGCGCGGCCTCCGGACCAGGGTCCGGCCATCACGCGCCGGCCGGGGTGTCTACCCACATTCCTCGCACCATGCACGGTGCTCTCGGCCCCCCCTCACCCTGGGCATGTTCCATCGGAGTGCGTGTGTGTGTGTGTGTGTGTGTGTTTGACGGCCAGACGTTCTACTGATGGACGCCCACGGGGCGGACTAGCGGACGATGGCTCTAGCGCTCCATGACATGACATGACATGACATGAGGTGTTCCCTCCCACCCTTGCCTGCCGGCCCCAATACTGACAGGGAAGCACCCTTACCTATAGCTTGGTTTCCGGTGTACAGTCGCTGTGCCACCTGGCCGAGCGGATGACCCCCTAGACTGCCGTGTGGCGTCCCCGGGTTCAAAACCGAGCACTGACATACCTTTCCAGTACACTATAGGTACCAGTTACATGTTTTCTCTACCTAGCCTACTCTTGTTTTGTATCCCCTACAAGTATCTTATTAGTTGAACCACCTGAAGAAGACGGACCACCACCACACACAACACACCAAGCCGGCTTCAACCGCGGGCCGGCCCTGAAGGAGAGCGTTGAAGATGAAGGTGCGAGAGGTCTCGCCCTCCCTCCCCTCCCGACAGCTAGCCTTATAGCCGACCCGACGGTTCCACTACTGCAGCCCGCCGCATGGCGGCCCTGGGCTCGAACCCTCAAGTACACACCCCCTACCTCTAGACCAACTACTCAACCAAATGAGCCAACCCTACATTTGTACCCCACATGCACTGCATGCCCGCCTCAGTGGGCTGGCCACCTGGCCGCAGCCCACTGCACAAACATCCCGCACTTAGGAAGGCGCGTGCCTTGGCTGGCGCCCTGGCTAGGCGCCTGCTGAGTGAGGTGCGCCTCGCGCCTATCTCCCCGGAAGAGGCGAATCTGTTGGTCCGTAAGACCTGTTCGGACTGGGAGGAATAGCCCAAAGCCCAAGGCCCCTCCACAGCAGGACCGCCCAATGGCGCCGCCAATGTCACCACGACTTGAACCAACGGCGACGGCGCAGTTCGATTTGCCACCGGACCCAGAATCCCCACTACAGCACAACGGGACGTATATACGCAGTATAGGGACCACACCAAGCTCCCCGGAGTTTTCACCAAGGAAGATTCGAGAAACGGGCTTCCCCTGGCGCACGCCACCAGATGCCTGGGACCTCTCATTAATTTTCACTCCATATTCCATCCCATTCCCACACACGCTGGATCTCAGCCCATTGCCGTATACGCTGATGAGCAGTGCGGAGGTGCAGCACATGTTCAAGTGATCACGGCGAGCGGGGGGGACAGTACCGCGCTTATTCTCGTAGCAAACCCCTCCCCAACCCCTTCCACCCCTTCCCAGCACACAAGCTCCAGCAGACCCTGCAGGCGATAGCCCCTGCGGCCGCTGAGAGCACAGTGGACGCGCCCATGGGGCCCTCCACACAAGGAGACTACACGGGAGCACAATGCAAAAGGGATGCAGGGCGCGGTAGGAGCACAGATGCCACCCCCCCTTGTTGCATGTTGCATGTTGCATGTTGCATGTTGTTGATCAAACATACAGTCAGCCTCAACCCGGTTTCCAGAAGCCCGACGACGGGGCGCAAGCACTCTGGACCTTATGGTTCAGTCGCATAGTTGTAGGAGTTGTAGGACATAGTTGTTGAACCTCGCAGTTTGAGCATGATTTGAATTGAATGGGCGTCACACACACACACGCGCACGCATGCATACATGAAGCTGAACATTACATACATGGAGTTGAATATTGCTGCAGTGCAGACAGAGCTGTAGATGTGATGTATGTTAGCGAACGCTATGGATTTGATTGAAATACTTGGGCATTGCATTTTGAGCTTCATTTGAAATACTTGGGCGTCACACACATGGATCTGCGAGAAGCACAGGCACTCCTTGTGCGCGGCATGCACAGTTACACACAGGGGCATCCGATACTCCTGCACCCGGGGACATCAAGGGCACCCCTGCACCTGTACACCATGTATACCGAGGACGCAGGGGCTGCACTTGTACGCCATGTATACCGAGGACGCAGGGGCTGGAAAGACGCTTGAGCAGCCAATGCACACCGGGACGGGGGGCACCCCGGCGGCCAAAAGGCGCGCTGAGAACGACCCCCTAGGCGGGAAGAGGCCAATAACCCCTCAACAGGGGGAGGGGAGGGGGGGCAAGCGCCGGAGAGAGCACCCTCCCCTGGGGATGCACACACACACACACACACACACACCCTCCTTTCCACTCCTTTTTGAAGTGATGTGCCTTTGAGTGATTGCAATCCAGTAGCTGCTGGTAGTGGCGGGGTCAAACGGGGTAAGCCCCTCCCCCTCGTTCTACAGGGATGACATGACAATTGTGATATCCTCGGACGATGGAGATGATGAGGTGGACCGGAACAGAGAGTTGAGATGCATTGTGAAGTATGCGCCCCGGCACTCACTGTGGCTGCTTTGGTGTGTCCTCTCAGCAGGCAGGACAGCTGGGCTTTCCCTGGAGTTGCATTCGAAGGCGGGGCCGGTAACCCCCTTCAGGGTCCACCCAGCGCACTGTTGAGTGCCATGGCTGTGCTGCTGAGGTGCGGAAAGTGCACATTGCAGATGGTTGGATGCGGCATTGTCCGGAGATGAGGATAGACCACAAGAGGTAATGGCACTTCCTTTCTGAAGGGGAAGGGGTGGTCAACATGTGGTCTGGTGGGGATAGCGATCGTGCATGAGGGGGTGCAAGTGGCGGTGTACACTGGCAGAAGAAAAGTGTTTCAAGTGAATCAGGCTTGTAAAAGCTCGCCAACCGAGGGTCACCAATCCATCAGACGCTGAACAGGATTGAATACAGCCACAGGGTGTACAATATTCCAGACCCGGCCCCCTGCAGGTGACCCATCCCGTGACTTAAAAGTGCTCTATCAACTTGTACTGGTTCCAGTGGGCCTGAGTGGGCCACTCGCGCCATGTGAAACATAAGCTTCAACAGGGAAAACTGGGGATGCATTGGAAGCAAAGTGGGCCTGCAGCGGGGCGTCAGAGGGTCTGTAGTAAAACCTAGTAAATTTTTTTTAATAAATTTGTTTTACAAGGTAACAGTTTACTAGGTTCACCAATTTTTACTAAGTATCCGGAACCTAGTAAAAAAGAAAATTTTTTTCTACGTTTCAGAACTTAGTAAAAAAAACTTTTATTTTTTTACTAGGTTTCAGAAGCTCAAGAAGAAAAAGAACTAGGTTTCAGAAAGTTCGGGCCACTTCTGGGCCACTTCTGAATCCCCCCCCCCCCCCCCCCGAAGCATCGGGAACCCCCCAGACGGCAGGGGTTATGTAGCCACTGGGCCCACTTGTGGGCCACTTCAGATTTTGTCCCCTGCTCTGAAACATCGGGGACCCCCCCAGAGGGCAGGGGTTATGTAGCCACTGGGCCCACTTGTGGACCACTTCTGATTTTGTCCCCCGCTCAGAAGCATCAGGGACCCCCAAGACGGCAGGAGTTATGTAGCCAATGGGCCCACTTGTGGGCCACTTCTGATCAAGGTGGTCCTTTGGGACCCTTATCTTTTTTTGTTAAGGACCGCCCTTAAGGACCCCGCTTAGGGGTTAGTTCTAATGGCCCGGTGAGGGCCTTTTTTGAACCCCTTTTTGGGGACCCCTAAGAATGCATGGCTTACATAGCAATTCTGCCCTCTTTTGGGCCCCTGCGAAGGCAGGGGTGAGGCAGCCACTTTTGATTTTGTCCCCTTTGTTAGGGACCCCGAGAATGCAGGGGTTATGTCGCAATTCCGCCCTCTTTTGGGCCCCCGAGAAGGCATCGGTGAGGCAACCGCTTCTGATTTTGTCCCTTTTTTGGAGTCCCCCAAGATGCCCTCTTTTGTGGCCCCCGAGAAGGCAGGGTGAGGTAGCCACTTCTGATTTTGTCCCCTTTGTTGGCGACCCGCCAGAATGCAGGGGTTACGTAGCCATTCCGCCCTCTTTTGGGCCCCCGAGAAGGAAGAAGTGAGGTAGCCATTTCTGCTTTTGTCCCCCGCTTAGAAGCACTAGAGACCTCCCAGACGGCAGGAATTATGTAGCCACTGGGCCCACTTGTGGGCCACTTCAGATTTTGTCCCTCGCTTTGAAGCATTAGGGACCGTACAAACAGTAGGGGTTATGGACCCACTGGGCCCACTTGTGGCCCCTTCTGATTTTGTCCCCTTTGTTGGGGACCCCCGAGAATGTAGGGGTTATGTAGCAATTCCGCCCTCTTTTGGGCCCATGAGAAGGCACGGGTGAGGTAGGGTTTTCTGATTTTGTCCCGATTTTGTCCCCTTTGTTGGCGACCTCCGGGAATGCATGGCTTACACAGCAATTCCGCCCTCTTTTGGGCCCAGAGAAGGCAGGGGTGAGGCAGCCGCTTCTGATTTTGTCCCCTTTGTTGTGGACCCCTAGGAGGAATGCATGGCTTACATAGCAATTCCGCTTTCTTTTGGGCCCCCGAGAAGGCAGGGGTGAGGCAGCCATTTCTGATTTTGTCCCCCGCTTTGAAGTGCCGGGGACTCCCGAGAGGGCAACGGTTATGTAGCGATTGGGCCCAATGGTGGGCTATTTCTGATTTTGTCCCCTTTGTTGGGCATCCCCGAGAATACATTACATAGCAATTTTTTGCCCTTTTGGGCCCCCGAGAAGGCAGGGGCCACTTTTGATTTTGCCCCCTTTGTTGCGGACCTACAAAAATGCATGGCTAACATAGCAATTCCGCCCTCTTTTGGGCCCCCGAGAAGGCACGTGTTAGGTCGCCACTTCCGATTATGTCTGCTTTGTTGGGGACCCCCGAAAATGCATGCATTACGTAGCCATTCCGCCCTCTTTCGGGCCCCCGAGAAGGCAGGGGTGAGGTAGCCACTTCTGATTTTGTTCCCCTTTGTTCGAGACCCCCGAGAATGCATTGGTTATGTAGCCACTGGGCCCTATTTTGGGCCCCCGAGAAGGCAGGATGAGGCTGCCATTTCTGATTTTGTCCCCCGCTCTGAAGCATCGGGGACCCCCCAGAGGGTAGGGGTTATGTAGCCACTGAACCCACTTGTGGGCCATTTCTGATTTTGTCCCCTTTGTTGGGTACCCACGCGAACACATGGCTTACATAGCAATTCCACCCTCTTTTGGGCCCCGAGAAGGCCGGGATGAGGCAGCCACTTTTGATTTTGTCCCCCGCTTGAAAGCATCGGGGACCCCCCAGACGGCAAGGTTATGAAGCCACTAGGCGCACTTGTGGGCCACTTCCGCATATGTCCTCCGGTTCAACGCATCGGGGACCCCTGTTGGCAGGGGTTCTGTAGTCACTGGGACCACTTGTAGGCCACTTCGGATTTTGTCCCCTTTGTGGGAGACCCCCAAGAATGCATGGCTTACATAGCAATTCCGCCCTCTTTTGGGCCCCCGAGAAGGCAGGGGTGAGGCAGCCATTTCTGATTTTGTCCCCTACTTTGAAGCATAGGGGACCCCCTAGACGGTGGGGTTTATGTAGCCACGGGGCCCACTTGTGGGCCGCTTCCGCTTTTGCCCCCTGCTTTGAAGCATCGGGGACCCCAGACGGCAGGTTTTATGTAGCCACTGAGCCCACTTGTGGCCCACTTCTGATTTTGGCCCCTTTGTTGGCGACCCGCGAGTATGCAGGGGTTACATACCAATTCTGCCCTCTTCTGGGCCCCCGAGAAGGAAGCGCTGGGGCAGCCACTTCTGATTTTGTCTCACGCTTTGAAGCATCGGGGACCCCCCAGACGGCAAGGGTTATGAAGCCACTAGGCTCACTTGTGGGCCACTTCCGCTTATGTCCCCCGCTTTGAAGCATTGAGGACCCCCCCCACATTGGTAGGGGTTATGTAGCCACTGGGACCACTTGTGGGCCACTTCGGATTTTGTCCCCCCCCCTTTCCTTTCCCCTTCATGTTTGCAACGGTGACCTGCAGCACAACTATGTGGAAGGCACCGAGGCATGCACTAAAAAAACAACCACAATGAGTCCCGGGGGCACGGATGATACCCTTGGAATACGCATCAGTGTACTATTGCTTGGTTGTTTGTGAATCTCTACCCTTATGATGAAGGATGCTGATGAAGCAGCTTACTTGTCATTCATGGGAGAAGAGTCATAGACACGTGCTAAGGTGCAGTGCATGCGAGGGACCGACAATCAAAATGTAAGCCCTCCTATTGTGTGGTGCTACACTCATTGGACTTTCCGGGGGTCATTTCCGGCCTCCGGCTCGGCTCTCTTCCCTGCATTGTATGTTGTATGTTACGTTTTGCTTATGCATATGGGGTGCCCGGCTGTGTTTCTATCATGAATCCTCCCAAGCATTTCCACCTTTCGATTCCTTTCTATTTTCCTTTCAGCTGTGTTTGCCCCCAAGACTCCACCCCCCAAGGCGCGCCCACGGACATCAACATATGCGGAGAGGATCCAGATATGGAAATCGAAGGGGGCACTGCATGCAGTTTTGCTGCCCATATTGTGGGTTAAGCCCTTCCCGCGATTGCGTCCCCAATCGCCTCTCTTGTTAGCCCGCCTCTAGCCATAGAGGAATTGGACAGCCATCCCAATGCTCCGGCGGAGATTGTCCCCCCATCCCCATGCTCTGATACCACCTAGCCATCACAAAGTGGAATGGTTAATATGAGGCATGTTTGTGGAGATGGCATCTTGGCCGCAGTGTGCCATGCCTTGACTAATGGCCAAGGCAGCCCTACGGCCCAATTGCAGCATGTTGAGTGATTGCTCCGTGACGATTCGTCATTACTCCGGAACAACCACGACACGTGATCATTCCAAGTTTGGAGTCTTAACTATATACACCAGAAGCACCCCGTTTGAGAGATGTTTACACAAAATCTTGCGTGACAGACAATGCCGAGATTGTTGTGTATTACTAGTGGCTTACCTGGGAAGCTTTGAGTGCAGACTGGGATGTTATGGGTGTGGCGTGGGTTGTGCGTGATTCATCGTGGAATGTGTCATGTGCGCAGTGGGATCGTAGGCACGTGTTAGCTGAATCATGGGCGCACCGTACTTTGGAAGCAGTTTGTTGATATGGTCTATGCCCCTCCCTTGCTTGCGGCGCACGTGTGTAATGTGCGGAATACACATTGGGTGTTGTGCTTGTTGTTGGTTTCCCCAACACACACTTTCTTCTGCCTCGTGTTCGATCCGCTGTGTAACAAGCCGTACGTAGTGAGTGCAAACTATGAGGAGTTGGTCATAGTCAGCCTCATTGCCGACTACTAAGGCATCTAGCCAAGGCCACAAAATACGTGGGACAGGTTTCTGGGTGAATTTGGCAGTGTGGCTTTTGCTATAGCCCCCCTCTACTCCACCTTCCTACAATGTGAGGTGCCATCCTACCTACCTTCTGATGCTGCATTGCCTTTTGTCGAGGCATTGTTGACAACATGTATGCCAAGCCCTATTGTCCACCCAGCCGTTCATCATGCTTTTTTTGCCATGACACAATCCACATCACCTGCCTTGAATGTGGAGTTTATCAGTGTGCCCTGCATGCTTCCGTTTTGTGTCCATCGGATGTATGTGTGGCATTGCGCAAATGGAGTGTGCAATTTATTGCCACACTTGCATGCATTGTATTGGTATTCACGTTGGGTGACTGGTGTGCGGTTGACAAGCCACCTTTAGTTGATGAGGTCCGTTCAAAGGTGGTGATCCGTGGTAAGGAATTTTTTGTTCCATAGCATTGCCCCAAAGATGCCCCTTGTAGATTGCAGTATGACTGGATATGAAGACCATGGACATGCTTCGCAACATGTGCAAGGACAATCTGCCCTCGGCACAACCCACCTACAAGGCTAAAAAGGCGGACCTCATGTACAAGCGTGTGTTTTGTGACTTCATATAAAGCACACATGTGTGCATCCGTATATATATATATATATATATATATATATATATATATATATATATATATATATATATATATATATATATATATATATATATATATATATATATATATATATATATATATATATATATATATATATATATATATATATATATAATCTCCAATCTACACCCCTCTCCCAACTCTAGGTGGCTCCACCACACGGCTCTAAGGTACGTGCGAAGGGCACAAAGTGGTGCATACATGTGGTGGAAGGGGCTAAACTCGGTCAAAACGGGCTCAAAAAGGGCTAAAAGCACTTGTTTGAGTATCCCAAATGGTCCAGGATCATTTTTGGAAAAACGCGTTTTTGACCCATTTTTGACCCATTGTTGGTCCCCAAACGGCCCATTTTCAAGACATTTTGGGATTTTCCATGGCCCAAAACGCGCCACCACGGACTCAAAACGGCCTAAAAACACTAGTTTGAGCATCCCAAGTGGTCTAGGAACAAATTTGGAAAAAATGATTTTTTCCGCCCCGGGGACCCTGGTGGACCCACCGCTGGCCCCCACTGTGCGTGGGCTAGCCGGCCCTCCGGCTGCACCAAGTGACCACTAGTACGGGGGTCTAGGCGTCTCGTTGGGCGATTCTCAGGCTTGGAAACCAGAAAAAGTGGGGGGTTGCGGGTGGACTAGGTGCCCTCGGAATTCGTTTTTGAGCCACGTAGCCCAAGATACGGCCCGTTCTTGGTTTCGGGGTGCTGGTGCACATTGCGCAGATTTTGGTGCTTTTTGGCACCTTTTTGGGTCGTTTCTCGGAAATACCGTGGAGTTAGAGAGCACCAAAGGTCCCTTGGTCACGATAAAGGCAAGCCGCACATGGAGTGTAGCAGCCGTTTGCCTTCGTTTGGCTGTTTTGAGCCCTTACTAGGGCCGTTTTGGGCGAAAAATGGCTGTTTTTGGCCCAAAACTGTGCAGATTTGGGAGGGCACCTACCGACTTGGCGCCCCCGCCCCGGGCCGCCACCGGTGAGTTTTTGGCTCAAAACTTGGATTGGGCAAGGCCACCACCTAGGCTCAGGGATGGCTAAAGTAGAGTCAAGCTCGAGGCGATGGGAAGGTGCAGTGGCCAAAACGGAATGGTGACGTGTTGTTGTTGTTGTTGCTAGCTAAATTTAAGGGGAGAGGGGTGTAGTAATATATCACATCATGGACGGGTTGATTACCCCGGACCTTTCGATGAAAGAACCTTGTGCACAAGTTCAGCACGCAACAAACGACTTTTGTATAGCGCCTCGTCTTGCGGAATCTGGCGCTCACAGCATGGACGGTTTGATCACCCCGGACCTTTCGATGAAAGAACCTAGTGCACAAGTTCAGCACGCAACAAACGACTTTTGTATAGCGCCTCGTCTTGCGGAATCTGGCGCTCACAGCATGGACGGGTTGATTACCCCGGACCTTTCGATGAAAGAACCTTGTGCACAAGTTCAGCACGCAACAAACGACTTTTGTATAGCGCCTCGTCTTGCGGAATCTGGCGCTCACAGCATGGACGGTTTGATTACCCCGGACCTTTCGATGAAAGAACCTAGTGCACAAGTTCAGCACGCAACAAACGACTTTTGTATAGCGCCTCGTCTTGCGGAATCTGGCGCTCACAGCATGGACGGTTTGATCAACCCGGACCTTTCGATGAAAGAACCTAGTGCACAAGTTCAGCACGCAACAAACGACTTTTGTATAGCGCCTCGTCTTGCGGAATCTGGCGCTCACAGCATGGACGGTTTGATTACCCCGGACCTTTCGATGAAAGAACCTTGTGCACAAGTTCAGCACGCAACAAACGACTTTTGTATAGCGCCTCGTCTTGTGGAATCTGGCGCTCACAGCATGGACGGTTTGGTCACCCCGGACCTTTCGATGAAAGAACCTAGTGCACAAGTTCAGCACGCAACAAACGACTTTTGTATAGCGCCTCATCTTGCGGAATCTGCCGCTCAGAGCATGGACAGTTTGATCACCTTGGACTTTTCGATGATTGCGATTTTCCATGGGCCAAAATGCATCACCACGGGCTCAAAATGGGCTAAAAATACTTGTTTGTGCATCCAAAATGGTCTAGGATCCCTTTTGGAAAAACGCGTTTTTGACCCATTTTTGACCCATTGTTGGTCCCAAAACGGCCCATTTTCAAGGCATTTTGGGATTTTCCATGGCCCAAAACGCGCCACCACGGGCTCCAAACGGCCTAAAAACACTTGTTTGAGCATCCCAAGTGGTCCGGGAACAACTTTGGAAAAAATGATTTTTTTCGCCCCGAGGACCCTGGTGGACCCACCGTTGGCCCCCACTGTGCGTGGGCTGGCCGGCCCTCCGGCTGCACCAAGTGACCACTGGTACGGGGGTCTACGTGTCTCGTTGGGCGATTCTGAGGCTTGGAAACCATAAAAAGTGGGGGGTTGCGGGTGGACTAGGTGCCCTCGGAATTCGGTTTGGAGCCACGTAGTCCAAGATACAGCCCGTTCTTGGTTTCGGGGTGCTGGTGCACATTGCGCAGTTTTTGGGGCTTTTTGGCGTCCTTTTGGGCCGTTTCTCGGACATATCGTGGAGTTAGAGGGCACCAAAGGTCCCTTGGTCACGAGAAAGTCAAGCCGCACGTGGAGTGTAGCAGCCGTTTGCCTTCGTTTGGCTGTTTTGAACCCTTACTAGGGCTGTTTTGGGCGAAAAATGGCTGTTTTTGGCCCAAAACAACGCAGATTTGGGAGGGCACCTCCCGACTTGGCGCCCCCGCCCCGGGCCGCCACCGGTGAGTTTTTGGCTCAAAACTTGGATTTGGCAAGGGCACCACCTAGGCTGTAGGATGGCTAAAATAGAGTCAGGCCCGAGGCGATGGGAAGGTGCAATGGCCAAAACGGCACGGAGACGTGTTGTTGCTTGCTTGCTTGCTTGCTTGTTAGCTAAATTTAAGGGGAGAGGGGTGTAGTAATATATATATATATATATATATGGCATAGGCGATTTTGTGGTCCGAACTTGAATTTTGACGCACATGGGGCCCCAACCCCCCTTGAAGGTACACACCCCCCCCCCTATTTTGGACGTGCCGAACGCACTGAAAAAGGTATTTCGCAAATCCGAGACAGTGGGAAGGCTTTGCGAGGCCAACAAGTTGCCTGGTTCAGGGGTTTTTCAGTTGCAGGCTGCAGGCACACATCGACACACATATGCCATATATATTCATATATATATCCTCTAATCTACACCCCTCTCCCCAACTCTAGGTGGTTCCAGCATACGTCTCTAAGGTACGTGCGAAGGGTACAACTTGGTGCATACACGTGGCGGAAGGGGCTAAACTCGATCAAAATGGGCTTAAAATGGGCTAATTTCATTTGCTTGTGCACCCCCAATGGTCCGTCTCACTTTTGGAAAAACACATTTTTGACCCATTTTTGACCCATTTTTGGTCCCAAAACGGCCCATTTTCAAGGCATTTTGGGATTTTCCATGGCCCAAAACGCGCCACCACGGGCTCAAAACAAGCTAAGAACACTTGTTTGAGCATCCGGAATGGCCCAGGATCACTTTCGGAAGAATGCGTTTTTTACCCATTTTTCACCCATTTTTGGTCCCAAAAAGGCCCCTTTTCAAGGCAGTTTGGGATTTTCCATGGCCAAAACGCGTCACCACGGGCTCAAAACGGGCTAAAAACACTTGTTTGTGCGCCCCAAATGGTCCAGCATCACTTTTGGAAAAATGTGTTTTTGACCCGTTTTTGACCCATTTTGGTCCCAAAACGGCCCATTTTCAAGGCATTTTGGGATTTTCCATGGGCCAAAACGCGTCACCACGGGCTCAAAACAAGCTAAGAACACTTGTTTGAGCATCATAAATGGTCCAGGATCACTTTCGGAAGAACGCGTTTTTTACCCATTTTTCACCCATTTTTGGTCCCAAAAAGGCCCCTTTTCAAGGCAGTTTGGGATTTTCCATGGCCAAAACGCGTCACCACGGGCTCAAAACGGGCTAAAAACACTTGTTTGTGCGCCCCAAATGGTCCAGCATCACTTTTGGAAAAATGTGTCTTTGACCCGTTTTTGACCCATTTTTGGTCCCAAAACGGCCCATTTTCAAGGCATTTTGGGATTTTCCATGGCCCATAACGCGCCACCACGGGCTCAAAACGGGCTAAAAACACTTGTTTAAGCATCCCAAGTGGTCTAGGAACAACTTTAGAAAAAATGATTTTTTTCGCCCCGGGGACCCCATGGGACCCAGCATTGGCCCCAACAGTGCGCGGGCCGGGCTGCCCTCCGGCTCCACCAAGTGACCACTGGTACGGGGGTCTAGGTGGCTCGTTGGGCAATTTTGAGACGTGGAAACCACAAAAAGTGGGGGGTTGCGGGTGGGCTATGTGCTCTCGGAATTGGGTTTTGAGCCACGTAGCCCAAGATACAGCTCGTGCTTGGTTTTGGGGTGTTGGTGCACATTGCGTACATCTTGGGGCTTTTTGGCGCCTTTTTGGGCCGTTTCTCGGACATATTGTGGAATTGAAGGGCACTATAGGGCTCTTTGACATGGCGAAGTCAAGCCGTACGTGTAGTGTACCCACCGTTTCCCTTCGTTTTGGCGTATAGTCCGGGTTTGGGGGCTTTTTTGGGCAAGAAATGGCCTTTTCTGGCCCAAAACTGCGCAGATTTGGGAGAGCACCTCCCAACTTGGCGCCACCGCCCCGGGCCACCACCGGAGAGTTTCCGGCTGAAAACTTGGATTTGGCAAGGGCACCACCTAGACTCCAAGATGGCGCCATGGGCAAAAGATCCGAAGCGTTGGGACGGAGCAATGGCCAAAACCTCATGGAGACGTGCTTGTTGCTTGTTGCTTGTTGTTGTTGTTAGCTAGATTTATGGGGAGAGCGGTGTAGTAATATATATGGGCGTTTTCACGGGGGGGGGGGGGGGGGGTTTAACCCCCTAATTCCATGCACTAATTTTTGGTGGTTGGATTTTTCGAGAATTAGGGATTGTTG
Organism: Eutreptiella sp. 'Long Island Sound 2002'; assembly: GCA_964036045.1. Taxonomy (NCBI): domain Eukaryota; phylum Euglenozoa; class Euglenophyceae; order Eutreptiales; family Eutreptiaceae; genus Eutreptiella; species Eutreptiella sp. 'Long Island Sound 2002'. The sequence continues at coordinate 10,960,840 of OZ038385.1, forward strand.
AGGGTTCCCCCCCCCCCTATTTTGAGGGTGCCCGATTAATTCCTGAAGTTTTCAGCTCATGGTTTGACGATATGTTTGAGAAAATCTGGATTTTGTTGAAATTTTGGCCATCTTCGGCTGCTGGTGCTAGACTGGTCGCAGGGGACAAAATTGCAATATCCACGTCACTGGCACCGCTTTTTCTAGGTTTTTGGTGGGTTAGGCACCCCCCCGCCCTATTTTGGGGGTGGGGAATCCATTTTTGAAGGTTTTGGGGTGTGGTCTGATGGTGTGTTGCGGCCATTCTCCCTTTTTTGTCTTTGTTACATGTTCTTGGTGCCTGGAGATTGAAAAATCCAAACATGACACAACCCGTGAGCATCCCGGCCCAATTTCTCAAAAATATCGTCCCCTACCCTACCCCACATACATCTCTGAAAAGCCCTTTCCCAGACTGTTCCGAAAAGGTACAATACACCCCCCCTCCAGAACACCATGCTCCGTAAAATCAACGGACATCGTACAACACGGCAAAACAGGGCACCAGAACACTGCGTAGACCAAGCAAGCAAGCAAGCAAGCAAGCGACAAGCAACAAGCAACACTTCTCCTTTCCGTTTTGGCCATTACTCCGTTCCACCGCTTCGGGCTCTACGCTACTCTAGCCATCTCATACCCTAGGTGGTGGCCTTGCCAAATCCAAGTTTTGAGCCAAAAAATCACCGGTGGCGCCCCGGGGCAGGGGCGCCAAGTCGGGAGGTGCCCTCCCAAACCTGCGCATGTTTTGCCCAGAAACAGCCTTTTTTGGCCCAAAACGGCCTCAAAACCAACTCAAAACGGCCAAAGGAAGGGAAACGGTTGCTAAACTACACGTGCGGCTCAATTGCCTAGTGACCAAGAGCCCTTTCTTGCCCTCTAACTCCACGATATGTCCGAGAAACGGCCCAAAAATGGCTAAAAATGGCCTAAATGTGCGCGATTTGTGTCAAACAGGCCCAAAACCAAGAACGGGCCATATCTTGGGCTACGTGGCTCAAAACCCAATTCCGAGAGCACATAGCCCACCCGCAGCCCCCCCACTTTTTGTGCTTTCCAAGCCTTAGATTCGCCCAACGAGACGCCTAGACCCCGTACCAGTGGTCACTTGGTGCAGCCGGAGGGCAGCCCGGCCCGCGCACTGTTGGGGGCCAATGCTGGGTCCCATGGGGTCCCCGGGGCGAAAAAAAATCATTTTTTCCAAAGTTGTTCCTAGACCACCTAGGATGCTCAAACAAGTGTTTTTAGCCCGTTTTGAGCCCGTGGTGGCGCGTTTTGGGCCATGGAAAATCCCAAAATGCCTTGAAAATGGGCCGTTTTGGGACCAAAAATGGGTGAAAAATGGGTAAAAAACGCATTCTTCCGAAAGTGATCCTGGGCCATTTGGGGTGCTCAAACAAGTGTTCTTAGCTTGTTTTGAGCCCGTGGTGACGCGTTTTGGCCCATGGAAAATCCCAAAATGCCTTGAAAATGGGCCGTTTTGGGACCAAAAAATTGGTCAAAAATGGGTCAAAAATGTGTTTTACCAAAAATGATGCTCGACCATTGGGGGTGCACAAACAAGTGAAATGAGCCCATTTTGAGCCCATTTTGACCGAGTTTAGCCCCTTCCGCAACATTCATGCAACAAGTTGTACCCTTCGCACGTACCTTAGAGCTGTATTGTGGAGCCACCTAGAGTTGGGGAGAGGGGTGTAGATTAGAGGATATATATGTGTGTGTGTGTGTATATTACTACACCCCTCTCCCCTTAAATCTAGCTAACAAGCAAGCAACAAGCAAGCAAGCAACAAGCAAGCAAGCGACAACAAGCACTTCTCCTTTCCGTTTTGGCCATTGCTCAGCCTCATCGCTCCGGGCTCTACTCTACTCTAGCCATCCTAGAGCCTAGGTGGTGGCCTTGCCAAATCCATGTTTTCGGCCAAAAACTCACCGGTGGTGGCCCGGGGCGGGGGCGCCAGATCGGGAGGTGCCCTCCCAAAACTGCGCATTTTGTGACCCAAAACAGCCTTTTTTGGCCCAAAACGGCCCCCAAACCTAGTCAAAACGGCCAAACGAAGCGAAACGGTGGCTACACTCCACGTGCGGCTTGACTTCATCGTGTCAAAGAGCCCTATAGTGCCCTTCAACTCCACGATATGTCCGAGAAACGGCCCAAAAAGGCGCCAAAAAGTATATATTATATATATATTATATATATATATATATATTACTACACCCCTCTCCCCTTAAATCTAGCTAACAAGCAACAAGCAAGCAACAACAAGCAAGCAACAACAAGCAAGCAACAACAAGCAAGCACTTCTCCTCACCGTTTTGGCCATTGCTCCACCTCATCGCTCCGGGCTCTACTCTACTCTAGCCATCCTAGAGCCTAGGTGGTGCCCTCGCCAAATCCAAGTTTTGAGCCAAAAACTCACCGGTGGCGGCCCGGGGCGGGGGCGCCAAGTCGGTAGGTGCCCTCCCAAATCTGCGCAGTTTTGGGCCAAAAACAGCCATTTTTCGCCCAAAACAGCCCTAGTAAGGGTGCAAAACAGCCAAACGACGGCAAACGGCTGCTACACTCCACGTGCGGATTGACTTTCTCATGACCAAGGGACCTTTGGTGCCCTCTAACTCCACGATATGTCCGAGAAACGGCCCAAAAAGGCGCCAAAAAGCCCCAAAATCTGCGCAATGTGCACCAGCACCCCGAAACCAAGAACGGGCCGTATCTTGGGCTACGTGGCTCAAAAACGAATTCCGAGGGCACCTAGTCCACCCGCAACCCCCCACTTTTTCTGGTTTCCAAGCCTGAGAATCGCCCAACGAGACGCCTAGACCCCCGTACTAGTGGTCACTTGGTGCAGCCGGAGGGCCGGCTGGCCCACGCACAGTGGGGGCCAGCGGTGGGTCCACCAGGGTCCCTAGGGCGAAAAAAATCATTTTTTCCAAAGTTGTTCCTAGACCACTTGGGATGCTCAAACAAGTGTTTTTAGGCCGTTTTGAGCCCGTGGTGGCGCGTCTTGGGTCATGGAAAATCCCAAAATGCCTTGAAAATGGGCCGTTTTGGGACCAACAATGGGTCAAAAATGGGTCAAAAACGCGTTTTTCCAAAAGTGATCCTCGACCATTTATGATGCTCAAACAAGTGGTTTTAGCCCATTTTGAGCCCGTGGCGACGGGTTTTGGCTCATGGAAAATCCCAAAATGCCTTGAAAATGAGCCATTTTGGGACCAAAAATGGGTCAAAAATGGGTCAAAAACGCGTTTTTCCAAAAGTGATCCCGGACCATTTGGGATGCTCAAACAAGTGTTTTTAGCCCGTTTTGAGCCCGTTTTGACCGAGTTTAGCCCCTTCCAGCACATGTATGCACCACTTTGTGCCCTTCGCACGTACCTTAGAGCCGTGTGGTGGAGCCACCTAGAGTTGGGAGAGGGGTGTAGATTGGAGGATATATATATATATATATATATATATATATATATATATATATATATATATATATCCTCCAATCTACACCCCTCTCCCAACTCTAGGTGGCTCCACCACACGGGTCCAAGGTACGGGCGAAGGGCACAAAGTGGTGCATACATGTGGTGGAAGGGGCTAAACTCGGTCAAAACGGGCTCAAAACGGGCTAAAAACACTTGTTTGAGCATCCCAAATGGTCCGGGATCACTTTTGGAAAAACGCGTTTTCACCCATTTTTGACGCATTGTTGGTCCCAAAACGGCCCATTTTCAAGGCATTTTGGGAGTTTCCAGGAGCCAAAACACGTCGCCACGGGGTCAAAATGGGCTAAAACCACTTGTTTGAGCATCATAAATGGTCCAGGATCATTTTTGTAAAAACGCGTTTTTGACCCATTTTTGACCCATTTTTGGTCCCAAAACGGCTCATTTTCAAGGCATTTTGGGATTTTCCATGGCCCAAAACGCGCCACCACGGGCTCAAAATGGCCCAAAAACACTTGTTTGAGCATCCCAAGTGGTCTAGGAACAACTTTGGAAAAAATGATTTTTTCCGCCCCGGGGACCCTGGTGGACCCACTGTTGGCCCCCACTGTGCGTGGGCTGGCCGGCCCTCCGGCTGCACCAAGTGACCACTGGTACGGGGCTCTACGTGTCTCGTTGGGCGATTCTGAGGAGTGGAAACCATAAAAAGTGGGGGATTGCGGGTGGACTAGGTGCCCTCGTAATTCGTTTTTGAGCCACGTAGCCCAAGATGCGGCCCGTTCTTGGTTTCGGGGTGCTGGTGCACATTGCGCAGTTTTTGGAGCGTTTTGGCGCCTTTTTGGGCCTTTCTCGGACATATCGTGGAGTTAGAGGGCACCAAAGGTCCCTTGGTCACGAGAAAGTCAAGCCGCACGTGGAATGTAGCAGCCGTTTGCCTTCGTTTGGCTGTTTTGAACCCTTACTAGGGCTGTTTTGGGCGAAAAATGGCTGTTTTTGGCCCAAAACTGCGCAGATTTGGGAGGGCACCTCCCGACTTGGCGCCACCGCCGCGGGCCGCCACCGGTGAGTTTCTGGCTCAAAAACTGGATTTGGCAAGGGCACCACCTAGGCTGTAGGATGGCTAAAGTAGAGTCAGGCCCGAGGCGTTGCGAAGGTGCAATGGCCAAAACGGCACGGAGACGTGCTTGTTGCTTGTTGTTGTTGCTTGTTAGCTAAATTTAAGGGCAGAGGGGTGTAGTAATATATATATATATATATATATATATATATATATATATATATATATATATATGTATATATATATATATATATATATACATATATATATATATATGTATATATATATATATATATATACATGTATATATATATATATATATATATATATCCTCTAATCTACACCCCTCTCCCAACTCTAGGTGGCTCCACCATACGCCTCTAAGGTACGTGCGAAGGGCACAACGTGGTGCATACATGTGGTGGAAGGGGCTAAACTCGGTCAAAACGGGCTCAAAACGGGTTAAAAACACTTGTTTCAGCATCCCAAATGGTCCGGGATCATTTTTGGAAAAACGCGTTTTTGACCCATTTTTGACCCATTGACCCCTTGCCAAATCCAAGTTTTGAGCCAAAAACTCACCGGTGGCGGCCCGGGGGCGGTGGCGCCAAGTCGGGAGGTGCCCTCCCAAATCTGCGTTGTTTTGGGCCAAAAACAGCCATTTTTCGCCCAAAACAGCCCTAGTAAGGGTTCAAAACAGCCAAACAAAGGCAAACGGCTCCTACACTCCACATGCGGCTTGACTTTCTCGTGACCAAGGGACCTTTGGTGCCCTCCAACTCCACGATATGTCCGAGAAACGGCCCAAAAAGGCGCCAAAAAGCCCCAAAAACTGCGCAATGTGCACCAGCACCCCGAAACCAAGAACGGGCCGTATCTTGGGCTACGTGGCTCCAAACCGAATTCCGAGGGCACCTAGTCCACCCGCAACCCCCCAGTTTTTATGGTTTCCAAGCCTCAGAATCGCCCAACGAGACACGTAGACCCCCGTACTAGTGGTCACTTGGTGCAGCCGGAGGGCCGGCTAGCCCACGCACAGTGGGGGCCAAAGGTGGGTCCACCAGGGTCCCCGGGGCGAAAAAAAGATTTTTTCCAAAGTTGTTCCTAGACCACTTGGGATGCTCAAACAAGTGGTTTTAGCACATTTTGAGCCCGTGGTGGCGCGTTTTGGGCCATGGAAAATCCCAAAATACCTTGAAAATGGGCCGTTTTGGGACCAACAATGCGTCAAAAATGGGTCGAAAACACGTCTTTCCAAAAGTGATCCTGGACCATTTATGATGCTCAAACAAGTGGTTTTAGCCCATTTTGAGCCCGTGGCGACGGGTTTTGGCTCATGGAAAATCCCAAAATGCCTTGAAAATGGGCCATTTTGGGACCAAAAATGGGTCAAAAATGGGTCAAAAATGCGTTTTTCCAAAAGTGATCCCGGACCATTTGGGATGCTCAAACAAGTGTTTTTAGCCGCATTTTTGACCCATTTTTGACCCATTTTTGGTCCCAAAATGGCCCATTTTCAAGGCATTTTGGGATTTTCCATGAGCCAAAACCCGTCGCCACGGGCTCAAAATGGGCTAAAACCACTTGTTTGAGCATCATAAATGGTCCAGGATCACTTTTGGAAAGAGGTGTTTTCGACCCATTTTTGACGCATTGTTGGTCCCAAAACGGCCCATTTTCAAGGTATTTTGGGATTTTCCATGGCCCAAAACGCGCCACCACGGGCTCAAAATGTGCTAAAACCACTTGTTTGAGCATCCCAAGTGGTCTAGGAACAACTTTGGAAAAAATCATTTTTTTCGCCCCGGGGACCCTGGTGGACCCACCTTTGGCCCCCACTGTGCGTGGGCTAGCCGGCCCTCCGGCTGCACCAAGTGACCACTAGTACGGGGGTCTACGTGTCTCGTTGGGCGATTCTGAGGCTTGGAAACCATAAAAACTGGGGGGTTGCGGGTGGACTAGGTGCCCTCGGAATTCGGTTTGGAGCCACGTAGCCCAAGATACGGCCCGTTCTTGGTTTCGGGGTGCTGGTGCACATTGCGCAGTTTTTGGGGCTTTTTGGCGCCTTTTTGGGCCGTTTCTCGGACATATCGTGGAGTTGGAGGGCACCAAAGGTCCCTTGGTCACGAGAAAGTCAAGCCGCATGTGGAGTGTAGGAGCCGTTTGCCTTTGTTTGGCTGTTTTGAACCCTTACTAGGGCTGTTTTGGGCGAAAAATGGCTGTTTTTGGCCCAAAACAACGCAGATTTGGGAGGGCACCTCCCGACTTGGCGCCACCGCCCCGGGCCGCCACCGGTGAGTTTTTGGCTCAAAACTTGGATTTGGCAAGGGGTCAATGGGTCAAAAATGGGTCAAAAACGCGTTTTTCCAAAAATGATCCCGGACCATTTGGGATGCTGAAACAAGTGTTTTTAACCCGTTTTGAGCCCGTTTTGACCGAGTTTAGCCCCTTCCACCACATGTATGCACCACGTTGTGCCCTTCGCACGTACCTTAGAGGCGTATGGTGGAGCCACCTAGAGTTGGGAGAGGGGTGTAGATTAGAGGATATATATATATATATATATATATATATATATATATATATACATGTATATATATATATATATATATATATATACATATATATATATATATGTATATATATATATATATATATATACATATATATATATATATATATATATATATATATATATATATATATATATATATATATATATATATATATATATATATATATATATATATATATATATATATATATTACTACACCCCTCTGCCCTTAAATTTAGCTAACAAGCAACAACAACAAGCAACAAGCACGTCTCCGTGCCGTTTTGGCCATTGCACCTTCGCAACGCCTCGGGCCTGACTCTACTTTAGCCATCCTACAGCCTAGGTGGTGCCCTTGCCAAATCCAGTTTTTGAGCCAGAAACTCACCGGTGGCGGCCCGCGGCGGTGGCGCCAAGTCGGGAGGTGCCCTCCCAAATCTGCGCAGTTTTGGGCCAAAAACAGCCATTTTTCGCCCAAAACAGCCCTAGTAAGGGTTCAAAACAGCCAAACGAAGGCAAACGGCTGCTACATTCCACGTGCGGCTTGACTTTCTCGTGACCAAGGGACCTTTGGTGCCCTCTAACTCCACGATATGTCCGAGAAAGGCCCAAAAAGGCGCCAAAACGCTCCAAAAACTGCGCAATGTGCACCAGCACCCCGAAACCAAGAACGGGCCGCATCTTGGGCTACGTGGCTCAAAAACGAATTACGAGGGCACCTAGTCCACCCGCAATCCCCCACTTTTTATGGTTTCCACTCCTCAGAATCGCCCAACGAGACACGTAGAGCCCCGTACCAGTGGTCACTTGGTGCAGCCGGAGGGCCGGCCAGCCCACGCACAGTGGGGGCCAACAGTGGGTCCACCAGGGTCCCCGGGGCGAAAAAAATCATTTTTTCCAAAGTTGTTCCTAGACCACTTGGGATGCTCAAACAAGTGTTTTTGGGCCATTTTGAGCCCGTGGTGGCGCGTTTTGGGCCATGGAAAATCCCAAAATGCCTTGAAAATGAGCCGTTTTGGGACCAAAAATGGGTCAAAAATGGGTCAAAAACGCGTTTTTACAAAAATGATCCTGGACCATTTATGATGCTCAAACAAGTGGTTTTAGCCCATTTTGACCCCGTGGCGACGTGTTTTGGCTCCTGGAAACTCCCAAAATGCCTTGAAAATGGGCCGTTTTGGGACCAACAATGCGTCAAAAATGGGTGAAAAACGCGTTTTTCCAAAAATGATCCCGGACCATTTGGGATGCTCAAACAAGTGTTTTTAGCCCGTTTTGAGCCCGTTTTGACCGAGTTTAGCCCCTTCCACCACATGTATGCACCACTTTGTGCCCTTCGCACGTACCTTAGAGCCGTGTGGTGGAGCCACCTAGAGTTGGGAGAGGGGTGTAGATTAGAGGATATATATATATATATATAATATATATATATATATGTATATATATATATATATATGTATATATATATATATATGTATATATGTATATATATATATATATATATATATATCCTCCAATCTACACCCCTCTCCCAACTCTAGGTGGCTCCACCACACGGCTCTAAGGTACGTGCGAAAAGGACAAAGTGGTGCATACATGTGGTGGAAGGGGCTAAACTCAATCAAAACGGGCTCAAAACGGGCTAAAAACACTTGTTTGAGCATCCCAAATGGTCTAGGATCACTTTTGGAAAAACACGTTTTTGACGCTTTTTTGACCCATTTTTGGTCCCAAAATGGCTCATTTTCAAGGCATTTTGGGATTTTCCATGAGCCAAAACCCGTCGCCACGGGCTCAAAATGGGCTAAAAACACTTGTTTGAGCATCATAAATGGTCGAGGATCTTATTTGCAAAAGCGCGTTTTTGACCCATTTTTGACCCATTGTTGGTCCCAAAACGGCCCATTTTCAAGGCATTTTGGGATTTTCCATGACCCAAAACGCGCCACCACGGGCTCAAAACGGGCCAAAAACACGTGTTTGAGCATCCCAAGTGGTCTAGGAACAACTTTGGAAAAAATGATTTTTTTCGCCCCGGGGACACTGGTGGACCCACCGTTGGCCCCCGCCGTGCGCGCGCCGGGCTGCCCTCCGACTGCACCAAGTGACCACTAGTACAGGGGTCTACGCGTCTCGTTGGGCCATTCCGAGGGGTGGAAACCACAAAAAGTGGGGGTTGCGGGTGGACTAGGTGCCCTCGGAATCGGATTTTGAGCCACGTAGCCCAAGATACGGTCCGTGCTTGGTTTCGGGGGGTTGGTGCATATTGCGCCGTTTTTGGGGCTTTTTGGCACCTTTTTGGGCCGTTTCTCGGACATATCGTGGAGTTGAAGGGCACTAGAGGGCTCTTTGACACGGTGAAGTCAAGCCGCACGTGGAGTGTGGCCACCGTTTTCCTTCGTTTGGGCGTTTCGCCCGGGTTTGGGGGCTATTTTGGGCGAAAATGGCTGTTTTTGGCCCAAAACAGCGCAGATTTGGGAGGGCACCTCCCGACTTGGCGCCCCCGCCCCGGGCCGCCACCGGTGAGTTTCTGGCCCAAAACTTGGATTTGGCAAGGCCACCACCTAGGCTCCAGGATGGCTAGAGTAGAGTAGAGCCCGGAGCGATGAGGCGGAGCAATGGCCAAAACGGTGAGGAGAAGTGCTTGTTGTTGCTTGTTGTTGCTTGCTTGTTGTTGCTTGTTAGCTAGATTTAAGGGGAGAGGGGTGTAGTAATATATATATATATATACAAACAAGTGTTTTTAGCCCGTTTTGAGCCCGTGGTGACGCGTTTTGGCCCATGGAAAATCCCAAAATGCCTTGAAAAAGGGCCTTTATGGGAGCACAAATGGGTCAAAAATGGCTCAAAACTTGGATTTGGCAAGGCCACCACCTAGGCTCTAGGATGGCTAGAGTAGAGTAGAGCCCGGAGCGATGAGGCGGAGCAATGGCCAAAACGGAAAGGAGAAGTGCTTGTTGTTGCTTGCTGTTGCTTGCTTGTTGCTTGTTAGCTAGATTTAAGGGGAGAGGGGCGTAGTATTGCTTGTTGCTTGTTAGCTAGATTTAAGGGGAGAGGGGTGTAGTAATATCTCTCTCTCTCTCTCTCTCTCTCTCTCTCTCTCTCTCTCTCTCGGGGACGCGTAATTTCATGCCAACACGGAGCGTTTTCCAGGGTCGCCGTCATTGTTGCCTCGTTTGTGCCCGCCGAGTGTCCCAAAGGGGTGGGTATGTGGGGTATATTAGGAAAGCCCTTGAAAAGGGCTTTTCGGAGATGTATGGGTTAGGGGGGGGTCTGGAACCATATTTTTACAAAAATTGGCCGTTACCGTTGACAGGTTGGGGTTTTTTGCCTGTTCTAGTCCGGTTTCAGACAGACTGCACCGCACCCCTACCCCCATTACTCCAACATATGGGCATATGAGGGTCAAGTCATCCGGGTGGATTTGTTGCATTTGATGTGTAGAAGACATGTGCAACATGGGTCCCCTCAAGACCCCAATATGTTGAAGACTTTGACCAATAACTACCCTGGACACCCGGGTGATACTTGCAGCATCAAGCTCACCAGAGTGCAAGAAATCAAGGATGGCAGAATTTCTCAAACAGGCTGTCAAGTTGGGACATGAGACCACAATATTTGGATTCAGCACGTGAAAATGCATCCATTTACCTCCTTTCACTTTGCTCCAACTCCACAGTATGTCGGAGCACCCAGGGGAACACCTGTGAGTTGGTGTCCCCCACGCGTGAGCGGAGCAGCCTGAGGCCCGAAAACCCTGAAACGCCAAAAAGTTCGGCCTCAGTACTCAAAAATATGGTCACCTATCCCCCCCCCCAACCCTACATTTCTGAAACGGCCTTTTCTCACAGATTTCAAAAAGCAGACACATACCCCCCCCCCCCTACGGAACGAAATTTTGGTGCATTGGACCAAAACTTGAAAAAACCCCGAAAAATTGCGAATTCCCTCCATGTTGGCATAAAGCGGATGTCCCCGAGAGATATATGTATATATATATTTATATATACATGATATAAAAGCACCAACGTTGGCTATGGCCTTACCGGGATGTCTTGTTTTATTGCTCCCGGTTTTGTTCCTAGTGCCACCGCACCGCGTTGGTGTTGGCCATGGCCCTGTCAGGACTCTTTTCCTGAGGCTGATTTTGTTTCTGCTGACCTTGCAATACACGGTTTGGCCCGGGTGGGGTGCCACTTACACAAGTGGAATGGACGAGGGGGCAGCATGCCCTTAAACAAAAATACCACCTACAGTTGACCCCTTCCCCCCCATAAACTTTGTGTTTTTGGTTGAAATTCAACCCAAATTTGTGTCTACCTAGTAACCTAGTAATTTTTTTTGAAAGATTTTGTTTTTTTTACTCAGTAAAAACATTTTTTTTGAAAAAAATGTTAACTCTTTTTTTCCCAGGTTTTACTACATTTTACTGGGTTTTACTACAACGTGTACTAGGTTTTACCAAATGCCTAGTGTCAGAGTGGTTGGGGATGTGGTTGGAGAGGATTACCAAAACCACTGGTGGCAGTGGCTGTCGGTCTCAAAATGCGGTCGGGGGGGGGGGGGGGATTTGGGTAAGGGAAGGAGCAGCTGGAGGTCTGACTGTTTCCACATGTTGCCATCTTTGTGTTACTTGCTTCGTAGGTCTGAGGCAGAGCTGCGGAGGGAGTACAAATGCCAGGCAATGGAAAGGTTCAACAATTTAAAGGCTCTTCGCAAGTCTACATGCAAGTATGCCTCCTGTCCCCACAACTGCTGTAGGCTAGCCTACAATCCCATTGGTGGGTCCGCAACTGCCGCAGATTGTGTGGACGTTCTGTTGTTCGGCCTGCACTTTGCTGGTGACGGCACAACCAACCGTTCTTCCCTTTTTTCTTTCCCACAGAGTGCTCAATGATGAGGAAAACGGAAGACACACTATTTCATTTCAAAGCCGCATGACATTCAAGAACATACAGCGCACGCGACATTGCATTGCCGAGACTATCCAGCGCACGCGACATTGCAGTGAAGTATGTCATTCAACGTCGGCTTACCATGATTCGTCCAGTCGTTGGGCAACGGGCCTGCGGTCAGGGCTGCGTGTCTATCCCAATTTCCCCTGAAATTCTGACAAGTCCGTGCATTTTGTTTTCCTTGGACAAACATCGCGTACGCTGGAGCCGCCCAACGGCGGGGGAGTGGAGGTCTAAAAAATGGGCTCTCGTGTCTAGGGACCCAAATGCTGGTCATTTGTCACATACTTTGACATTTTTTCATCCCGGGCCGGGGAGGCATCGTGTCTAATTTTCCTCGACGTGCTGACCCCAAAGCTACCATCTTCCGCCCCCTCCCCACCCCACACACGTCAAGGGTCAAGGGACAGTAGTTAGCCGAAAGGCAATGGTGTCGCATCCGACTGCAACTGCAAGTGTGTTCAGTTGTGTTAACGAAACTTACATCAAGCAAGAACACAGGTTTCACATAGTTATAAGACAGACCAAGCTGCACATGAAACTCTGATTGTGTACATTTGCTCCTTGCACAAGGGGGGGCTCATTGTGAGTTTGTGTAAATGAGCCACAAGTTGGCCATTTTGCAGCAATGCCTGGAAGAACAGTGCGGTACGGCCTCTTCGAGAGTGTATGAGATCAGTGACGCTAGTACAGGATTGACACAGAGCGATCAAGGACTCCAGCCCCAGACTGCAGTTGGAAACTACAACCCCCCCCCCCCCCTTTGCGTTAAGAACCCCCCTGCACAGTGCCGTCGAGCAGTAGCCAGGGCGTGCACACCGATGTCCAAAATTGAGGGGCCCCGAGTATTTTCCTCTTTCACTGATTCAGGAGCTGGAGGACTTTCGTTCGTTGCACAGCGATTTCCTTCATCGGTGCCAAATGTTGGAATGGGTATGTATCACCTGTTTTATAGATTGGTGTGGGTGGGCGTTTATGTGTGTATCCAATTTAACCCCAATCCCATCCCAATGTCAACGCTGATTCCGCCCCGGACGTGCTGCGGCAGGGGTGATAGGGACAGTGGCAGGGGTACGAGGGTCGGTGGCAGGGGTGAGAGGAACGGTGGGAGTGGTGAGAGTGACGGACGGACTGACAGGTAGGCCGTGTATGTATTCTGGACACATGTCTCGCTTTTGCAGGGCATCCTACAAGCTCGATGCATGATCGACCACGCATTTGTCACCCGAATGCCCTTCGAGCGGTGGGAAGTTGAACATGACGAGATGTTGCGCCGGAAGTCCCTCCAGGCTGAAGAAGTCATCATCCATCGGCAAATCATGAACATCCTCAGAGCACATGATTTGGTGATGGAAGAGATGTTGCGCCGGAAGTCCCTCCAGGCTGAAGAAGTCATCCTCCATCGGCAAATTGTGAACATCCTCAGAGCACATGATTTGGTGATGGAAGAGATGTTGCGCCGGAAGTCCCTCCAGGCTGAAGAAGTCATCATCCATCGGCAAATCATGAACATCCTCAGAGCACATGATTTGGTGATGGAAGAGATGTTGCGCCGGAAGTCCCTCCAGGCTGAAGAAGTCATCCTCCATCGGCAAATTGTGAACATCCTCAGAGCACATGATTTGGTGATGGAAGAGATGTTGCACCGGAAGTCCCTCCAGGCTGAAGAAGTCATCCTCCATCGGCAAATTGTGAACATCCTCAGAGCACATGATTTGGTGATGGAAGAGATGTTGCGCCGGAAGTCCCTCCAGGCTGAAGAAGTCATCCTCCATCGGCAAATTGTGAACATCCTCAGAGCACATGATTTGGTGATGGAAGAGATGTTGTGCCGGAAGACCCTCCAGGCTGAAGAAGTCATCCTCCATCGGCAAATCATGAACATCCTCAGAGCACATGATTTGGTGATGGAAGAGATGTTGCACCGGAAGACCCTCCAGGCCCAAGAAGTCATCCTCCATCGGCAAATTGTGAACATCCTCAGAGCACATGATTTGGTGATGGAAGAGATGTTGCACAGGAAGTCCCTCCAGGCCCAAGAAGTCATCCTCCATCGGCAAATTGTGAACATCCTCAGAGCACATGATTTGGTGATGGAAGAGATGTTGCGCCGGAAGACCCTCCAGGCCCAAGAAGTCATCCTCCATCGGCAAATTGTGAACATCTTCAGAGCACATGATTTGGTGATGGAGGAGGCAGCAGGGAGGCAGCTCTGTCTACATCAGGTGTGTGTGTATCCCTTGGCTGTGCTTCTGTTGTGTTGTGTATTTTTGTGTGTTTGTGTTTGGATTTGCGTTGGCATTTGTATGTGTGAACCCTGCCACCCATTGCAAACCCCCCGTTGCAGCCCCCGGGCTGTTTGGGGGGAACCAGTCATTTGGCCGTATTTTATTGGGGGGCAGTTGCTGTCGTTGTTTGTTTCACCCTCCGGTGCTATTGAGGTCAATCGGCCCACACGGAACGGAACATTGTGCTACTCGAGTACTCTCTACCACTCCTCAGGCAGAGCTGCACCTACTGTTGAGTGTTGCCTAAGTGTGCAGCCTCTCGGTCTTTCTTGGTCTTTGCGTTTGATAATTGAGGGGGAAGCAGGGAGTGGCATTATGAAGCCCCCAAGGGGAAATGTGGCGCACACGGGGGGAACGTCTCCTCAGTTCTGGTACGCGACTCCCCCTCCTCCCTACAGCAGCCTGCAGCCTGTGGACCGCTATTCTGTACACACAGATGGCCTACGATCTCTGCCGGATCGTGCCAGAGTGGAGTATTTATTTGCCCACCTACTGGGGGGTGGTAATACAGTGGGGAGGGACGTATCTTGGTATCATGGTAGAGTCACGGGGGGGGCTGCCGGGCCTGGTCCTTGTATGCGACACCCCCCAGCCCCCCCCCCCCCCCCGGGTTTTGAAAGATAGTGGTGCCGGGTCGGCCAACGACAAGTGTCCCTAGAGAAAACTGTCCGGCGCCAAAGGCGCCAATTTTTTTTTCATACTATGTGTTTATACTCAAAATACTCAAAATTTTGTAGAGAATTCATATTTGTGTTAAAAGAACAAGAAAAAATTTTGACCTCAAGGAGGGCTACAGGAGGGCTGCAGACCCTGACAGCAACCCTAGCCCTAACCCTAACCCTGACCCCGGCCCTAACCCTAGGGCTAACCCTGACCCTAATCAAGAGTGAATATTGGGACCGAGCTGGGGGGGCAGGGAACATCAGCTATGACTGGTGAGGGACATCAAGAATGATTCACACATTGATGGCTTTTGACAAAGTGAAATCAGCTTGCAAGTGAACCCCATCACCACGAGGCCCAGTTTCAAGGCTTTTTTGGACTTTTGAGGGGCCAAAATGCCCCACAATGGGCTCAAAATGGGCTCATTCTACCCGTTGGTGCACCCCAAATGGTCTAGGATGTTTTTTGGAAAAATGTGTTTTTGACCCATTTTTGACCCATTTTTGGTCCCAAAACAGCCCATTTTCAAGGCATTTTGGGATTTTTGGAGGCCCAAAACGGGCCACCACAAGCTCAACACAGTCCAAAAACACTTGTTTTAGCGTCGCACATGGTCTAGGGTCATTTTTCAGAAAAGTCATCTTTTTGCCCCTACTGGACCCTGTTGACCCAATGGGCACCCACCTGTTTGGGCTTGAGCTTGCAGCTTGCCGCAGCCTAGTGGGCCTAGGTATTGGGGTCTAGGCGTCCGTTTGGGCAATTCTGAGGGGTGGAAACCACAAAAAGTGGGGGTTGCGGGTGGAGTAGGTGCCCTCGGAATCGCATGTTGAGCCATGTAGCCAAAGATATGGCCTATTCTTGGTTTGTGGCTGTCGGCATTTGGAGCTTCTCGGGGCCTTTTTGGGCCGCTTCCGGGACATATCATGGAGTTAGAGGGCCGCAAAGAGCTCGTTGACACGGGGAAGTCAAGCCGCACGTGAAGTGTACCCACCGTTTCCCTTTGTTTGGCCGTTTTGAATGTGTTCCATTGCTTTTTTGGCCCAAAAATGGCTGTTTTTGGCCCTAAACTGCAGTTTTTGAAACTGAGGTCCGCCACTTGCGAATCCTGTTCCCGGCCGCCACCGTTGAGTTTCTTGCTCAAACTTTGTGTGATTGTACTTCACACCCATAGGTATCATCCACCAAAATTTCAGCTGAATCTGAAGCACCACGACGGAAGTCTGATTCTTGCCCATTTCGCGCGTGCTGCTTGCTTGCTTGCTGCTTGCTGCTTGCTCGCTTGCTGCTGCTGCTAAACCTGGTAGGTCCACCCTAGACACTAAAAAGGGTTATAAAACCAAGACTGGTTCCACCAGCTCGGTGACCTTAACCCTAATCAAGACTGAATATTGGGACCGAGCTGGTGGGGTAGTGCCTATGCTTTTGTACGTACTATGGTGGAGGAAAGTCAATTGGGGGTTGCAACCGGGGGTTGGGGGATGGCAATTGAGGGTTGCATGCATGTGGTTGTGTGTTTTGTATTCCCTCCCCTCTTTTTGTATTGGCAACTGGCTTTCGCTTCACCGCGATCGCTTTCTTGCATGAATGTCACTATATGTTTAGTCTTCCCCTCCCTTCTTTTGAGTTTGCAAATGGCTTTCGCTTCACCGCGATCCCATTGTCGCACGAAAGTCACTGTCTGGTTCGTATTCCCCTCCCCCTTTATGTGTTTGCAAATGGCTTTCGCTTCACCGCGATCCCATTATTGCTTGACTGTCACTGTCTGTTCTCTATTCCCTTCCCCCTTTACGTGTTTGCAAATCGCTTTCGCTTCACCGCGATCCCATTATAGCATGACTTTCCCTGTCTGTTTTGGGGTCCCCTCCCCCCTTTCGTGTTTGCAAATGGCTTTCGCCTCACCACAGTCCCATTCATTTTTGACTGCATGAGTTTCAATTTTTGACTGCATAGGTTTGCAGAGAGGATGGACGTTGAGGGTTATATGCATGTCATTGCGTGTCCCAACCACCCTCCGGTTATTTCTTGGCCGCATGAGTTCCAACACTTGCTTTTGTTCGTGCTAGGGTGAAGGAAAGTCAATTGGGAGTTGCATGGGCGTCGCACATGGTCTAGGATCATTTTTCAGAAAAGTCATCTTTTTGCCCCTACTGGACCCTGTTGACCCATTTGGGCACCCACCTGTTTGGGCTTGAGCTTGCAGCTTGCCGCAGCCTAGTGGGCCTAGGTATTGGGGTCTAGGCGCCCGTTTGGGCAATTCCGAGGGGTGGAAACCACAAAAAGTGGGGGGTTGTGGGTGGAGTAGGTGCCCTCGGAATCGCATTTTGAGCCATGTAGCCAAAGATATGGCCTATTCTTGGTTTGTGGCGGTTGGCATTTGGAGCTTCTGGGGGCCTTTTTGGGCCGCTTCCGGGACATATCATGGAGTTAGAGGGCCGCAAAGAGCTCGTTGACACGGGGAAGTCAAGCCGCACGTGAAGTGTACCCACCGTTTCCCTTCGTTTGGCCGTTTTGAATGTGTTCCGGGGCTTTTTTGGCCCAAAAGTGGCTGTTTTTGGCCCTAAACTGCAGTTTTTGAAACTAAGGTCCGCCACTTGCGAATCCCGTTCCCGGCCGCCACTGTTGAGGTTCTCGCTCAAACTTTGTGTGATTGTACTTCACACCCATAGGTATCATGCACCAAAATTTCAACCAAATCCAAAACACCACGACAGAGTTCTGATTTTTGCCCATTTCGCGCGTGCTGCTTGCTTGCTGCTTGCTGCTTGCTGCTGCTGCTGCTAAACCTAGTAGGTCCACCCTAGACCCTAAAAAGGGTTATAAAACCAAGACGGGTTCCACCAGCTCGGTGAACCTAACCCTAACCCCCCCCCCTTCACCCCTGGCTAGACGCCTCCCGTGACCCCCGGCCAGACCCCCCCCCCGACCCCCGGCAGGAACACCCCCCCGACCCCCGGCTGGACCCCCCCCCCCGACCCCGGGATGGACCCCCCCCCAACAGCCCCCCCCCCCCCCCCCCCGAGTTTTGACAGATAGCTGGGGGGCATGTCGCATCAGGACGCATCCGGTTGTAGTCGCCCCCCCCCCGTGGGTAGAGTCCGCCTCTTCCTGTCCGGTACCACATGTGTCATGGGTCACTTTGTCGCTTTCTGGTTGCATGCTGCGGAATCGGAGAAGGCTTTGGTGCGTCATGGAGCCACCCCACAGCAAGTTCGTAAGTTCATGGTCGCTTTCTGGAAAGCTGTCTTGCGCATGTCTCCTGCTGCTCTCGCCCCCCGGCTGTGTGACACTGGGGATTGGGTCCAGCCAGGTCACACGTTTGTCGCGTATGGTACTGTGTATCCAGCTCAAAATCACCTCGAAGAGAGGTTGTTAGATCAAGCGCAGGCGCGAGCGGCGTATACCCCCTTTTTTTGGGGTCATTCGCGCAGCATACCCCAAGGCATGATATTGGATGTCCAACCCCTTGTAAAATCATTATTTTGCCCAATAAGACCACCCCCCAATGGATTTTTTGATTCTGAGGCCTCTACCCCCTAAAACTGGATATCACTTTTTGGGGGGGGGGTGGGGGGGGGTGGGGGCTGGGGGGGGGTCAAAAGTTTTTGCTCAACAGGCTTCAAGCAGTGGGGAAGCTGAATGCTGTAGAAGCCGCTGGTCCAATGGTAACGCGACCGACACATGCTTTATAGTCGGTGGTTCGAATCCCGGCCTGCTGACTTTTGCAGCGGCGGCGCCGCTGCAAATAATCAGCCCACCAGGGTTCGAACCGCCGACCTAAAAGCTGGCGGTTGCATGCATTACCGCTCGGCCACCACCGATACTTGAATTGAGAATGGTCCCGACTGCTACATAAAGTGTCTGCTACTAACAAAAAACCCAAAGTGTGTGTTTCTGTCTGCCTGACTGCTGGCCTGTCTAACTGACTGATTGGCTGACTGTCAACCTCTCTTCGAGGTGCACTGCCGAAGGCAATAGAATTTCCAAGCGGCGGGCAACTGGAAGTTGCAACCGCGTGAGTCTTCGGCAGTGCCCCCGGCAATGCACCTCCACCTTTGGCGCTATCTCGCTGATACGCCTATCTATGTACCGCAGCGGCACATTGCACAACATGGGGAAGGGGACATGCTCTATTGGTTTCACTTGAAACCGCGTTTGTCGGAGCGGGCCCCAGTGGCCGACTTTCGTCCAACGATGGTCCGCGGCCTGCTATGTCATAGACCTACCTAGTGCGGAAGCACCCAGGGATCTACAGCACTGGCATGATATTTGATGTCCAGCCCCCTATAAAATCATGATTTTGCCCATTAACACCACCCCCCAAGGGGATGGTCTTTTTTGATCCCGAGGCCTCTATCCCCTAAAATTGAATATCACTTTTTTGAGGGGGCTGAGGTGGGGGTGGGGTCAAAAGTTTTCGCTCACAAGGCTCCAAGCAATAGGGTGGCCCATTGCTGTAACATCAAACGCCGGTCAGATGGTAACACAACCAACTGCAAAGTTTTAGGTCTGCCGTTCGAAACCAGGTCGGTCGACCGTCGTTGGCATCGGCGCCGCCGCCGTGTTCGCCTGACTGGGGTTTGAAACGCCGACCAAAAACTCTGCAGTCAGCCACATTACCATTCGGCCACTGCTTGCCTTGGGTCAGGAGTTTTCCCCACTGTCTGGTCCTGCGTCTGCCTTTGCCTCTGTGTGACCGATTGCTGGCCTGGCTAACTGACTGATTGGTTGATTGTCAGCCTCTCTTCGAGGTGTGCCGCCGAAGGCAATAGAATTGCTCATCATGGGCTCCAAAATTTGCCCATTCAACTTGTGTGCACCCCAAATAGTCCAAAAGTATCTTTGGAAAAACACATTTTTCATCCATTTTTGACAGTTTTTTGGTCCCAAAACAACCCATTTTCAAGGCATTTTGTGACTCTGGAGTGGCTAAAATGGCTTGCAATGGGCTACAAAAGGGCTCATTTCACTTGTTTGTGCGCCCCAAATGGTCTAGGATCATTTTTGGAATAACACATTTTTGACCCATTTTTTGTCCCAAAACAGCCCATCTTCAAGGCATTTTGGGCTTTTAGGAGAGCCAAAACGGGCCACCACGAGCTCAAAACGCGCCAAAAACACTTGTTTTAGCATTCCATGTGTTCCAAGATCCTTTTTTTAAAAAAATTCTTTTTTTTTTGCACCCGGTGGACCTTGTTCACCCAATTTGGCATCCACCTCTTTGGGCTACCTCTTGCAGCTTTGGCTTAGGTTCGGGTGTCTAGGCGTCGGTTAGCGCAATTTTCAGGGGTAGAAACCACCAAAAGTGGGTGGTTGCGGGTGGATTAGGTGCGCTCGAAATCGCGTTTTGAGCCACGTAGCCCAAGATATGGTCTATTTACCGAGCTAGTGGAACCCGTCTTGGTTTTATAACCCTTTTTAGTGTCTAGGGTGGACCTACCAGGTTTAGCGGCAGCAGCAAGCGAGCAGCAAGCAAGCAGCAAGTAAGCAGCAACATGCGCGAAATGGGCAAAAATCAGAACTCCGTCGTGGTGCTTTGGATTTGGTTGAAATTTTGGTGGATGATACCTATGGGTGTGAAGTACAATCACACAAAGTTTGAGCGAGAAACTCAACGGTGGCGGCCGGGAACAGGATTCGCAAGTGGCGGACCTTAGTTTCAAAAACTGCAGTTTAGGGCCAAAAACAGCCATTTTTGGGCCAAAAAAGCAATGGAACACATTCAAAACGGCCAAACAAAGGGAAACGGTGGGTACACTTCACGTGCGGCTTGACTTCCCCGTGTCAACGAGCTCTTTGCGGCCCTCTAACTCCATGATATGTCCCGGAAGCGGCCCAAAAAGGCCCCGAGAAGCTCCAAATGCCAACCGCCACAAACCAAGAATAGGCCATATCTTTGGCTACATGGCTCAACATGCGATTCCGAGGGCACCTACTCCACCCGCAACCCCCCACTTTTTGTGGTTTCCACCCCTCAGAATTGCCCAAACGGACGCCTAGACCCCAATACCTAGGCCCACTAGGCTGCGGCAAGCTGCAAGCTCAAGCCCAAACAGGTGGGTGCCCAAATGGGTCAACAGGGTCCAGTAGGGGCAAAAAGATGACTTTTCTCAAAAATGATCCTAGACCATGTGCGACGCTAAAACAAGTGTTTTTGGACTGTGTTGAGCTTGTGGTGGCCCATTTTGGGCCTCCAAAAATCCCAAAATGCCTTGAAAATGGGCTGTTTTGGGACCAAAAATGGGTCAAAAATGGGTCAAAAACGCATTTTTCCAAAAAACATCCTAGACCATTTGGGGTGCACCAACGGGTAGAATGAGCCCATTTTGAACCCATTTTGAACCCATTTTGGGGCATTTTGGCCCCTTAGAAGTCCAAAAAAGCCTTGAAACTGGGCCTCATGGTGATGGGGTTCACTTGCAAGCTGATTTCACTTTGTCAAGAATGATGTCCCTCACCAGTCATAGCTAATGTTCCCTCCCCCACCAGCTCGGTCCCAATATTCAGTCTTGATTTTGGTTTGGGGCTGTCGGCGGCCAATGTGCCCAAATTTTGGGGCTTTCGGGGGCCTTGTGGGGGCGGTTCGCGACATAGTGTGGAGTTAGAGGGCCCTAGAGGTCCCTTTGGCACAAGGAAGTCGAGTTGCATGTGTAGAGTAGCCACTATTTCCCTTCATTTGGCTGTTTGCAGCAGTTCTAGGGCGGTTTTCAGCAAAAAAAAAGGCTGATTTTGGCGGTGAATTGCGGATTTTGACATGGAGGTCCGGTACTTGCGACGCCCGTTCCCGGCCGCCACCGTTGAGTTTTTGGCTCATACTTTGTGTGGTGGTCCCTCACACCCATAGGCAACATCCACCAAAATTTTGGCCGAATCCGAAGCACCACGACGGAGCTGTGATTTTTGCCCATTTCGCGCGTGCTTGCTGCTTGCTTGCTTGCTTGTTTGCTTGCTGCTTGCTTGATGCTTGCTGCTTTCTAAACCCGTTAGGTCCACCCTAGACACTAAAGAGGTTTAAAAACCAAGACTGGATCCACCAGCTCGGTGACCCTAACCCTAGCCCTTAACTTAGCCTTAGTTGTCACCCTAGGCTCGGGTGAGAGTTAGTGTTGGGGTCCAAAATGGACAGCAATGATGTGGCAAAAGCAGCCATGAACGAAATTTGGGGGATGTTGTTCAGCCCAATCAACATGGCTGGCATTGCCAAACCAGCTGGCTGCAAAGGGTTAGGGTTAGGTTTATTACAGCTGGGCTTACCGTGTCGAGGTTTTACAACCCTACTTAGGGTCTCAGGGTGAGCAACACATTTTAGCAGCCTCAAGCAGCAATAGCAAGCAGCAGCAACAACAAGCAGGCGGGAAGAAAGTCCTTTTGTAGACATGGTGTCTCAAAATCGGCATGCAAGTGGCTCAAAACGATCGGGGAGCAAATACACATCTAGAGAAACAAGTTTTTTGCCATTTTGAGCCGCCATAGCCCGTTCTATGGGCGATTTAGTTGTCAAAAACGGCCATTTTCAGCCCATCTACCACCCAACTCGGTCCTAGTAGAAGTCTTGATCACCGAGCTGGGTTTACCCTGTCGAAGTTTTACACCCCTGCTTAGGGTCCAAGGGTGAGCAACACAATTTAGCAGCAGGAGCAAGCAGCAGCAGCAAGCAGCAGTAGCAAGCCGCAGCAAGCAACAAGCGACCCAAAAGTCCTTTTCGCGGACACCGTGTCTCAAAACCGGGATCCAAGTACCTCAAAATGACCAGGGAGCAAACACGCATCACCACAAACAGGTTTTATTGCATTTTAAGCCGTCTAGCCCGTTCTATGGCCGATTTAGTGTCCAAAAAAAATGGCCGTCTTTGGGCTGTTTTCAGGACGAGCGTTCTGAAAATTCAGGACGATCGCCGGTGTGCCGCGTAGGTGTTTCCAATGAGGGCCGTTCTTCTTGCGTAGCGATTGAGCTATCGTATGATGGCAAATGGGTGTTCAATAAGGCATGTGCCATGCCGTGGTGCCACACAGTGGTCCATTTTGAGGTGAAAATGAGCCGTTTTTGAGCCGTGTTTCAGGACGATCGTCCTGAGCGGGGAAGAACATCTCCAAAGCAAGCGGCCTTCCTTCTACGGTGATTTCCAATGCGTTTCGCAAGACTAGGACCCAGCTCGGTCCTAGTCGTATGTCTTGATGGTGATGGTTACCGAGCTGGGTTTACCCTGTCGAGGTTTTACAACCCTACTTAGGGTCTGAGCGTGAGCAACACATTTTAGCAAGCAGCAGCAGCAAGCAGCAGCAAGCAAGCGGCTAAAAACTCCTTTTGTGTGAATTGTGTCTCAAAACCGGCATGCAAGTAGCTCAAAACGACCCTGGAGCAAATGCGCATCACCACAATCAAGTTTTGTGCCATTTTGAGCCGCTTGGCCCGTTCTATGGCCGATTTAGTGGTAAAACAAAAAGCCATTTTCAACCTGTTTTGAGGCAGCTTTCAGGACGATCATCCTGAAAGTTCAGGACAATCGCGGGTGTGTCAAGTGGGCATTTTCACTGATGGTCGTTCTTCTTCCATAGCGATTGGGCTATCAAAGGAATGCAAATCGGTGTTCATTAAGGCATGCGCCATGCCGCGGTGCCAAGCATTGGTCCATTTTGAGGTGAAAATGAGCCATTTTTAAGCCATGTTTCAGGACGATCGTCCTGAGCGGGGAAGAACATCTCCAAAGCAAGCGCTCTTTCTTTCATTTCGTTTTCCAATGCGTTACGCAAGACTAGGACCCAGCGCGGTCCTAGTCGTAAGTCTTGATATGGTTAGAGGGAGGGTAAGGGGAGGTAAGGGGAGCCCCCCGCCCCCCGCCACCCCAAATCGCCCCACCTGGACCCCCCCTCCTGACCGCCCCTCCTGACCGCCCCCCCCCCCCATCGCCCCTCCCTGAACCCCCCCCCCCCCCACCCCAATGCCCCCCCCCTCCCCTTGGGGACCTTCTAGTGGGGGGGGGTCGCGTACAAAAGCAAGGAGACGTCCCCCCCCGTGGTGGCGCAGGTCAGCCTGTTGATAGTTATGCTGATGTTGTTCTTGATCTTATTGCTAATCTACACAGCTCTCTCTATGTCGTGTGCGCACTTTTAGGGATAAGTTTCCCCAGTTAATAGCTTTTTGCGCCAAGGACCTCCCTGTCTCAAATGGTATGTTCTATTTCATACCAAGTTGCTGCCTCCTGAGTTGGCAACGCTCTCATGTGTGCAGGAGATGCAGGGCCGTCAGCAGTTGCCTCGTCCACCAACAGGGCCCCGACGATCCAGCGCGACAGGTGTGGTCTACAAAAGGGTGTCCCGTGCCTCTCTATCATCCGTCAAGGGGAGGGGCGGAAGGTTGAGCGGACGTCCAGCTGCTGGACATCCACGTGGATTTACAGCAGTACGGGTCTGCACATTCACATGTACACCGGTGCATATGTATATCTCTTGGGGACATTCATAACCTGCCAACTTTGTGTGTTTGGGAAGTTTTTGGAATGTTTTTACAAGTTTTCCTTGAATGTACAAACATGTCATCACATACGGGGGGCTGATGTGTATTTTTCTTGAAATCTGTGAGAAAATTTCAGAAATGTATGGGTGGGGGGGGTGGGGGGGTGGTCACATTTTTCAGCAAAGGGCTACACATTGGACGGTGCACATGAACAATGCACTGCACTGTTGAATGATGTTTATTCTGAATCATCATCGTCATCTGCATTGCCTTTTCCAGGCAGGGCTGGCACCCCATTGGGGCAGGCATCACCCTGTTTGTGGACAGGGACATATTTCTTCAACTTTCCCCAATCCTGCAACTTCTGTGCCTTCACTGGCACCCACCCTTCATTAAGGCATAGCCCACAGGCCATCTGTTGTGAGGCTCCACATTTCGTTGTTTTATCAACTGTACCTTGCGCCAGGGAGTGGCGTCACTGTACCCTGATTTCAACCATACAGAGCCAGGATGGGGCTGCAGGTTCGCTGGGTCAGGTGTGCTGCCAAGTTTCACCCCCCAGAGCATGCTCCTTTGCTAACCAAAGGCTTCTGTGGTGCATCGGGAGAAGCAACAGCACGTGGTGTGAACTCATATGCAGACATGGTAGCTGCCTGTTGACAAAAAGAGGCAGCAGGCAGCAAACACACCGTCCACAACGGACGAACTCTCAGACAAATTGTCAGTACAGCAAGCAAACCTGGGGTGTTCCAAACAGCCCTCTTCAAGGGCTTTCCGAATATACCCCATATACCCCCCCCCCCCCCCACCGGGACACTCATGGGGCACAATGAGGCAACGTGGGCAGCGACTTGCTAAAAAGCACAAAGTTGGCAGAAACTGTTCCGTCCCCGAGAGATATGGATATGTGTGTGCAAAAGTTTGTGGGGGTTACTGGGGGTAACGGTGTGGTGACAGGTAGTAACGGGGTGGCAATGGTTGCAAACGGGTGCCAACGGGGTGGTAATGGGCTGGCAATGGGTGGTACTGAGGTGGTATCGGGTTATAACGGGGTGGTACCGGGGTGGTAATGGGGTGGTAACGGGGTGTTACCCTGTGGTGAGGTGTGGTAGCATGGGGTAACAGCCCACAGGTACCAAGATGAATTTAACTAAATTTTGAGCCAGATACAATCATATGAGCTCATTGCATCCCAAACACTGCATTTTTCACCATAAGAGCGAAGGAGAATACCGGAAATGGGCCCATTTGATATTTTATATAGCGCCTGAAATGGCTTTTCCGAACGACAGGTGCAAGCATCCGCACTAGCCGCTGTGGTGGTGAGTGGCGGTGGGTGGCAAAAAATCCCATTATCCCGTCGGTGAGTGCGGTGAGCTGAATTCTACAAAGGGAACTGTGGGGAAAATCTTCTACCTCCGAAAAATTGGGGAAAATGGGACTGTGTATCTTGTCCAATTCTTCTCCATTTCTGTCCCATTTTCTTCAACCACATCCCGCCACAACCCTCCACAACCCACATCCCGCATGCTATGCCCACTATTTCCCCATCGCCCCCCCCCCCCATTTCCCCCCATTCCCCCCCTTTTCTCCATTTCCCCCCATGTTTCTCCATTTTCCCCATTTCCCCCATTTTTCCAGGCTCCAAAATCCTCGTTTAACCTGGAGTTTGGTGGGGGGTTAGTGCGGATCCCTGCAGGTGAAGCGACAACACCCACCCGCCTCGTCACAGCCCAACACCTCCCGCACATGGCTGTAGGCACTCTTAGGCACAGGACATCCCTGGAACGCACCCATTCTTGCCTTGGGTTCTGTCGACAAGCCAGCCATGGATCGAGTGATTGCTTCATCGTTGACCTCTCATGTGATTCAGATGATGACCAGAATGAGGCGAAGAGGAGGAGACTCACAGGTGTGAGTGTGGGGTCAGGGCCAGGCAAGGGCTCGCCGATTCGTTGTCATAAGACCACCCCGCGCCCACACCACCACTGCCCCAAACCTTTCTGCCGGGGAAATAACGACATCTGGGCAGCATGCTTCCCCCCAATGAAGGTGGGGTGGGCCCACAGGGGCTAGGGAGGGAGGTTGTTCAAGCATTGTTGGAAGATTCCCTGCGTTGCGAAACTGCAAACCTGAATCCAGTTTCCTGTGACTCCACGTGTGTTGGCTGTGAACATTTATGGACCAGCTCGGCGCACTTGATTTCCCGCGCAGTGGGTCTTTGATTGTTGCAATTGTTGAGTCCAACCGCCGCCGGTTGGCCTCCAACTGCTGCCTCTAACCACCATGTTTTCGCCCCCCAACCAACGTGGCCATCGGTTGGCATTCACGCCGGTCAAGTAATGCAGCCTCCCGGAAGGCCCTGATAAGGCCGTGGTGGATGCCTTCCTCTACCACCTGTACGGCATGTACCTCGCAGTATTGGCGGAGCCCGAGGCGGCTTGCCACGGTGAGCGCGACAACTTGGGGTGCACGCTCTTCCCACATGCGCTGCAGCTAGGGGTATGTGGGCGCTACCCTTGGGCCTGCTGGTGCCTGAACTAAGGAACGGGGCGGTTTCCGAATCCGAGCGACGTCTCACCGCTGCCATTTGCAATATCCAAAGGTTGCGATCGACGTTGGCGAGTCTGCAATGGCCGCTTGCCGACTGCCTGCTTTGGAGTGCAATGGACATCACTGGGGCTGTCGCGTGCGCTTGGTGGGGGGCGCGCGGCTGCCAAGCGCAGTGCACAGTAGCCGGCCGCGAGCGCCTTGCGCCCTCTGAACCTTTGCGGGTGACGGGCTGTCCGGTTGGCGGCTTCACACCCGCACTGTGTGCACCTGCCACGGGCGCTCCCTGTGCACGTTTGCTTTGCAGAGCCGGCAGGCACGGGCTTCACCGGGGACGCCAGGAGCTCCGGCAACGACGCTCCACGGGGCGACATCCTGGGCTCGGGTCTCGATGCGGGCAGTCCCAGCGAGGCAACGCGGCAGCCCGGCATTTGCAGTAGCCAGCGCCAGCGCAGTCCCCCGAGCTGCGCGGCCCCGAGCAGCAGCCCTCCGCCGAGCGGAGAAGCCGGAGAAAGCGGCCGCGGGAGTGCCCCCCCCGCGGAGCCGGGGCACACCGGCGACGGCGATGGCGATGGCAGTGCCCCCGCGGCACAAGGGACAGGTCAGGGCGTGGGAGCGGACGCGCTGCAAGAGGAGCGTGTGCTGCAGCGCCGCATGTGCCTGTACTATACGGAGCCCGCGTGCTTCTGGTGCTGCAACGGAGGGGGTGATGATGCTGAGGTCTGCATTGTGCGTTTGTCCGTGTGTGTGTGTGTGTGCGTGCGTGTGCGTGTGTGTGTGTGTGTGTGTGTGTGTGTGTGTGTGTGTGTGTGTGTGTGCGTGTGCGTGTGCGTGCGTGCGTGCGTGCGTGCGTGCGTGTGTGTGTGTGTGTGTGTGTGTGTGTGTGTGTGTGTGTGTGTGTGTGTGTGTGCGTGTGCGTGTGCGTGTGCGTGCGTGCGTGCGTGCGTGCGTGCGTGCGTGCGTGTGTGTGTGTGTGTGTGCGTGCGTGCGTGCGTGGAGCAGGAGCACAGGCGCAGGAGCACAGGCCGCTGTTCGGCTGCAGAAAGGCCTCTGGCGGTGGATCTGCGGGTGGTTGTGGGGGTCCGTCGGCGTAGAATTCAAGCGGAAGGGGCGATGTATCCCAGGGACAGCCCGGAATCAGAATACAGGGGGAAGGAAATTTTCGGGCGGGAGAAATTTCGTGGGAAACTTCTGTCTTCAAGGAAGGTGGCGGGATTTTCCCCTGGCGCAATTTAGGCTTGTGGGTTAGGGCAGTGAAGATGCCAATGGCACTGCATTCTGCGGGTCCATAGTATTTGGGCAAGCAGCAGGTTGTTTCAGATGTTGAGAAGCAATGCCGCTTTCAGTGGCATTTTGATGTGCAAATCGTGAACGGAGCATGGGCTTGCACGTTAGGCTGTGCGTGAGGCAGTTGGAGCTTTGGGAGTTCCAAGGGTGGCGAGGTTCCCCCCGCGAAAGTTTCCCTGGCGAAATAATCCCTGTACAAAATCCCCCCCCCCCTCCCCCTGTATCTTTGTGGCATGGGTGTCTGCCCTCGCCCCCTCTGGACCCTCCCCCCTCCACCGAAATTCATAGAGCGGGATAAGGTGACTTTACAGAAGGACATATTTTGTTTGGGCCATTAATGCTACACAAATTGTTGGGTCCCAGACCCCCCCCCCCCCCAAGCCCAGACCTGCCCAGGGACCCTCCCGACGGGTCGCAGGCTGACAACACTGGCAAAAGGGAAATCACCTCGAAGAGAGTTTGGTGGATCAAAGGGTAGGCATGAGCGACATATGCCCCTGTTTCGAGGGTATGCGCGTAGCATGCGTTAAGGTGTTCAATGGTATTTTGTGCAAAATCATGAAGTTTTTCCAGACAAAACATGTCTTCAAAACAACCCCCCCAACTCCCCCCCCCACAGATCCGCGGAGGGGTGTGTTTGGGGGGGCTTTGGGGCCGCAGGGCAGTGTAAAAAAATCGGCCCCCTCCCCGCCCTCTCCCCCTTGCCAATTAGCGCGCAGGGGAACGTGTCTGATGTCGCAGCTGAAAGGGTCCCGGGGCTCGGGGGAGGACGATGTGAGGCTGGCTGAGGGTGTGGCTGTCAGCGGTGCTTGTGGGACTGAAGCCACGGAGGACGTGACTGCAGGTGCGCCATCCGCACGGCATACAGCGCCCACCCCTTGGGGGCACGCAACAGGGCAGTAGTGGGCAGGGCAGTGCTGCGCAGGCATCAACGGTTGAAGCATGCCGCAGCATGCTGCAGAATGCCGCAGCATGCCGCAGCACCTGATTTTGGGGCCTGTTGGTGGGGGTTTTGAAGCATGCCGCGGCATGCTGACGCACGCCGCAGCATGCCGCAGCACACTGAAAATTCGGCTCAGACCAAAATATTGATACCATATTTAAGCACTTGTGCAGTAGAGAATGATGGTACTCTAGTGGATAGATGCAGTGGCTGTGGTATACAGGTCCCTGATTCGATTCCCAGAGCTGTCAACACGATGTCCTACAGGCAGAGACAGCAAAGGTCCAGGCTGACCTATTACAGGCCCTTGTTATCTTCACTTTGTCTTCTGATGTCTACTGTTGAACCCACTGCCGAGGGGACAACACAACCCAAGAGGAACAAGGAGACAACCAGGAGTACCGTTTGCAGTGGGCAATTGGAGAAGGCATTGGGCAGTGCCTATGTTGTACAGACACCCAGGGTTTGTGTTTGATGCAGCGGTTTGCCACCTTTTGAAGCTTTTGGAAAATTAGGTTAGCCCCACCAACGGCTTGAAGCATGCCGCAGCATGCCGCAGCACAGCAAATTTTTTTGGGGGACTGTTGGTGCCTGGTGCTGCGCCAGGGGCCATGCCGGACCCCCGCATGGGGCGGCCGCACAGGATGGGCCGATATGGCACTGACCGGCAGACCACAGAACCCCAGGGCACAGCGGCTCAACTCCCCAAACGAGGAACCCTATTTCTGCGGACGGGCATGTTTACACGGGGGGGCGGAGGGGGGGGGGGGCACCAGGCCATGGTGTTTGTTGGTTTGCCTTTGGCGGCGTCTATTGGCCTCTCGACCTGGCACATTCTGACCCTCTGTGGGTCTGAACGTGTTTTGGTTGTGTCAACGGTTCCTCTGGATGGCTTGTCCTGTTTGACTACTCTGCGGTTGGCTGTCCAGAGACGGGCCGTTGCCTGTGCCGTTGATCAGGTGCATCCAGATGCACACTCCGAGTCCATGCTGGGTTTGCCGACTCCAGCACCGACCTGTGCGCGCTGGTGTGTGCATCTGCAGGATCATTTTCCTGACAGGGGTTTCTAACAACTACAATGATCCTTTCCCTTTTGTCTTTTCCTTTGCCTCCCTCTGCGCTCTGCACCATTTTCAGCGAGCGCATTCTGCCCTGCCCTGTTACCTCCGCTTGTGTTTCCCTTCCCACCTGCCAAGTCTGCTCTTGGCTCTCCATGTTCGCCCTGTCTTGGGGGTTACAGGGCGGCGGGGGAACGTGTTGCTGTGGGGAGGGGATTGGGAAGGGGGATGGGGGAAGGGCCGGGGGGCGGGGGGTGGGGGGAGGGGAAATCACCCCCGCCCATTTTTTGACCTCAAAATCACGAATCCTCAAAGCCAGGCGGGCCTTCAACTTGAACGCCGGAACCCCCTCCCCCCTATGGGCCTATTTGCTTCACATAGCCCAAGGGGTCAAATCCGCAGTTTGACCCCGTGTAAAGTCCTGAGATTGTCGAAGAAGAGTATTCCCAATGGCTGCTTTGGTTGGGGATCTCCCAGCCCCCCCCCCCCGGGCCAACTGAAAAACCGCCTTCTCTGGGGCTGGTGAGGGGCTTACAGGCCCACAGGGCTGGGGGAGGGGGGTCCAGCACGTCCCTATGGTATCTCACGGGGCATGACGAAGGGATACAGTGGGCGCGAGGCCCACTAATTAGCAAAGCACTCCTTTACCATCCCGTCTTTTTTTTTTTGGCGCCAAGGAGCGCCCTTAGGGAGCGCCCAAGGTTCAACCGCCGTCGGTTTCCCTCCGATGGCCGCAGGTTACCGTCCAAAGGCGTTCGGTTACCCTGCAACCACCGTTGGTTGCTGCCCGAACATTGCTGAGTGTCTGGCTGCCCAATTTCCTTTTCTTGTTTCCCCGGTTTGGAATCAGGGGGACACCCTGCCTCTTGGTGTCCATGGACCCCTTCCAGGGCCGTGCACGCTCTTTCAGCCTATTTCTATGGATAGGCAATGAGGCAAAACAGCGGGCCCACGTTGCAGTGCGTCGTCTGGGGCACATCAATAGACTGCACTTCGATAGACAACAGAGTGCAATAAAACTGCAGGTGGGACATCAAGGGGCAGAGGGCTGCCTGTGGAGGCGTGTGCAACCTGCACCAAGCGTTTCCTCCCTTGCTAGGGCCAGTGCCTCAACGTCGACTACCGCCATGTCCAGCGGGGCACGCAGTTGGAGACCCTGCGGGAGCCGGAGCAGCGTGCCAATTGGCACGCGGGGGAAGGTATCCGATGGCAGCAGCTGAAAGTGCCCCGGGGCTCGGGGGATGACGGTTTGCAGGAGCAACAGATGCAGCAGCCGCAGCAGCAGGAGCAGCAGCAGCAGCAGCAGGAGCAGCAGCAGCAGCAGCAGGAGCAGCAGCCGCAGCAGCAGCAGCAGCAGCAGCAGCAGCAGGAGCAGCAGCAGCAGCAGCAGCAGCACGGTGCTCGTGGGACTAAAGCCACGGAGGAAGTGACTCCAGGTGCCCCATCCGCATGCCATACCGTACAAATATTAAAGATTTGCAGATGGCCTTGGAAACGGTAAAAGGGCACGCAAAAGTGTGAAAAAATGAAATAATTCTGGGAACGGATGTCCCTGTTTTCTTTTTCTGTTGCCGACACAATGCTCAGTTTGCGCTCATTTTTTCAAGTTATCCTGCACGAAACTGCTGTGGCCCGCTTTGCAGCTGAGGGCCACAGGGCAGAACTCTTCGATTTTTTTCGTGGGATGTTGGTATGGTGCAAGGAGATCCCTGCTGCTCCTGCCCCGCAGCGACCTGTTGGACGACCCCATGGCAATTTGATGTGGCACTGGTCGCTCGGACTACTGTGACCCAGTTGGTGGAGAACGTTGTGGCGCAGGGGGTCCCACCACCCAAAGCCAGGAAACAATACAAAAAATGGGAACCACAGCACCAACAAATTGCGCTTGACATCACAGGAAACTCCAGACAAGCATCCACATGAGCCCTGATGGTGCCACGATGTCATCCAAAGCGGCGCTGGTCACCAAGGCGGTCCTCCCTGCAGTGTGTCCCGATTCTTGGTTCTTTGCTTGACTGCGGAAGGATGTAATGTGGAACTCCATAAGGGACCCATAATATTATACCTTGGGGAACAATTCCCGAAGCACCAACATGGCCACACGGTCGGAGCCTTTTTCTTCTGCACCAACTTCAGAGTTGCGTCCCGTGGTTCTTGCCATGCTTGAGGACCACCATCCACAAGTTTTACAAGTGGGTTTTATGGCATCAACAAGTTGGCTCAACAAGCTGATACTGGATCAAATGAAATTGCCAACGCGGACCATCAGTACACACCGAGTCTCTGCCCCAATTTCAGGTAGTGACCACGGTGCTGTGTTGAACCACGTTTCGCTTTTGCTTTTCTCGCAACGGCAACCATCTAGAGTCCACCAGCAAATAACAGCAACCATCCACAGTCCCCCAAGAAATAATAGCAACCATCCAAAGTCCACCAGGAAATGATAGCAACCATCCAGAGTCCACTGGGAATCAACAATAGTCATGTGGAAGCATCTAGGATTTACTAGTAGGAATCCAGAAGCATCCATTCATCAAGAGCGACGTCAGATGTACTGAAGAAATTCTTTGCGCAAGATGCGCAAAAAAAAAACAAAAAAAGAAATATTTTTTGGGTCAAACTGCTGCGCAAAAATTGGAATTTGCCAAAAAACTACAAAAAAAATTTCCCAAAATTTGGCTGCCTATGCAAAATTAGTGTACAAAAAAAAAGGCCCGCGCAAAAATTAGTTCTCCATGAAATTCAAGTATTCAAGCGCCTAGCCCATCGAGGGCACGCAAGGGCAGGCGTGGGCTTGGACGTGGACAGGGCAGTGCTACGCCAGGGGCTGTGCTCCCCCCCCCCCCCCATATGTGTCGGGGGAGCGTTTGGGGGGGGGTCACCGCGTCAATACCGTTGGACATCTACCATCCCACACCATACCATGCCCGGTGCTGCTCCCTTGCACAGAGGGCTCCATCGTCTGAACGGAATTTGGTTTTTATGGTGCCCTGAAGGGGTTGTTTTTAGCTTTTCTCCGACAAGTCAAAATGCCCACAATTTACTGTGCAATTCAAATATGAAAGACATCCATGAACATAACTGTTTAAGTGACCCCCCCTCCCCCACCCAGGCTCTGGCGACCCCCCAAGCAGGCACAGGTTATGCCGCCATCGTCATTCCCTCCCTGCCTGAAAGTTTTCACTCAGCACCGAATGGTAATCCAGGCGTTCCAAGTCAACATCCAAATCTAATTTTTGCAGGTAACATCAGGTAACTATTGCACACTGATCGTTGGCTATGGTTCCATCCAATGTGTCATTTGGGAAGGGTTTTGCCCCCCCCCCCCCCGACCCACCTTCTAGTGCCCCCCCCCCCCCCCAATCAAGGCCCTGCAATGGCGGTCCCCCTAGTCTCCGCCACTTGACCACTGGTGTGCCCTAGGGTCCTATGGCCTGCCAGTGTGTCCTGTATCGGCAGTGTTTAGGGCCGGGGTCATAGATCAAGGCCCCCCTAGTGTCCGTCTGGGGTGGGGGGGGGTGCTTCTTCTCGTGATCCCTAGTTTCATCTTGGGATGGTGCAATGGTGTTTGACCACTAATATTTGATACGGTGCGGACGCGGTGCGCTCGCGGTGCCAAAACACCCTCTTGCAGCACCGGACACGGACGTGGAGTGGATACTCAAGCACAGGCGGCACAGGGCCCCGGTCGCAACAGCAGCTAGGCACGGATCAGCAGGGACTGAGGTCGTTTACACCCCATGCCAAAGGAGGGTCTCTCCAAGGCGAGGCGACAGTCGCAGGAACCCAGATCTGCTGCAGGCTCAGTGCCCCGGGGACATGAGCGGAGCGCTCGTAAGGCACGTCTGACCCTGATGATCCCCCCTTGCCCCAACCCAAAGCCAAACAAGATCCGCACTGACACACAACATGCACATTCGTCAGCAGTCCTCAGGAAAGCTGATCGGTACCCCCCACGAGTTCGGGACACGGGTTATTGACACCAAAGATCTGCAGCACCGCGGGATTGCAGATCTTGGTGTCAGCCATGTTGCTCCCCAAGAAGGGACTCCTTGAGGCCCTGCCTTTCGGGGTTGGGGTGGTGTCAGGGGAATGGTGGGAAAGCCTTTCGGCTTGTCCCATCATTCCCGAGTGGTGCCATGTGGTGCCCGACTACACCACCCCAGCCCTGTACAGGACCAAGGAGTCCGTGTTCCTCCGCGGTGCCGCCTCCCCTCCCCCCTATATCTCCCTGGCTGCCCCAGTGTTCTCACATGAACTCCCGGCTCATGACCGTGAGTCGGATGAGTCCTTGTGCGACTTGGGGCTCCAGGTGGTTAGGGGGGCGGTACAAGCCAAGGAGTGCGAGAACTGGCACCGCATTCTCGTCGACTCCTGCGGCACCCAGCCGGATGCCGTTTGGGATCTCCTGTCCAATGCACACTCTCGCGAGGAGTGCTTGGCAGATCCCAAATTGCCACGGCGCTGGGGTACTCGGCCCGGCAAGCTTATCACTGTGTTGGGAAGGGACCCCTTGCAATGGGCTAGTCAGCAGTGCAGTGCTTGCTGGCCCGAGATGAAGGATCTCTTCCCAACGCAGTGGTCGGCAATTGCCGCCAGGGAAGATGCTAAGGAGCAGACCTGGCATACTGACGTCGATAAGTTGCCAGGTACGCTCCCTAGCAAGGGTGAGCTGCCCGGGCATCTTTCAATGCTGCTTGTCCTCTCGGACAAGTATCATTTGGAGACACATCATTTACTTGGTGAGTGAAATTAGGAACAGGCGATAATTGGAACAGCAAAATTTGGCACAACAAAAGTGTGCCAAATTATGCCACGGCATTTTAAGGTCCGTAGCCATTTTTCTAGGTGCCATTGTTAGCACTCTTGGGGTTGTGCCTGCTCTATAGGGATAATGACTGCAACCATCCAGAGGCGATCACCAATAACACCAAGCCTCCAGGAAATGACAGCAACCAACCAAAGGCCCATAGGGAAAACCACCACCATTCACAGTCTGCATGTTTTTGTGCCACAATCTCGAATCTTCTCCGCACCAAATCTCGCCATTCCCAATTTTGCACACACCAAATTTTTCATCCCCCGGTATTGTTGGGTGTGTGCACAGGAAGTTGGATGTTGGGATCGGGGGGCGGTCAATGGAACCCCCCAAAACCTGGGAGCGGGGGCTGGCCTCTTTGCTTGACCCCAAAGCCGTCGCCTTTGCTTTGCCCGTTCCGCTTTTGCCCTCAGCCATGCACCCACTTCTCCATCACCCATAGCCATACACCCATTTCTGTCTTCGTAAATTTCCAGGGTCAATGGCCAACGGCAATGGGGCGGAGCCTCGGCTGCGCAAGCGACCCTGTGACAGTTCTCCTGACACGCCCCACAAAAGTGCGAAGCTCGTGGGGCTTCTTGTCCGGCAGGTCACAGTGCAGAAAGTCAAGGCTGAGCCTTGCGAGGCCAGCCCCGCTCTTGCTGGCCACACCGTGGCGACTGGTACTCCGGCCGGTGCCATGGCAAACGGTACTCCGGCCAGTGCCATGGCAAACAGTACTCCGGTCGGTGCCAATGCGCCTAATCAAGCCACGTCAACCAGATCGCTGCTGCATGAGGCCAGGCAGCAGCAGCAGCAGAAACCCGACCAGCCTCTGAACCCGAAGCTCGTGGACTACCCTCAACATGCATCTGCCCCGAGTCCTGCCCCTGCCCATGCCCCTGCGCCTCTTCCTGTGCACGCTCCTACTGTGGCTGTTCCGCAGAGGACAATGGCCTTATCTGAACCTCAGCGGTCACATCCTCCGCCACTTGCTCCCTCACAAGGGCAACCACCTCTTCCCCCAGATTTCTTTCAGTTAGCCCAAAAGGCAGCCGCCAAGGACTCCGCCTCTGTGCAGCGTATTGCAGCGCATTGGGGGGCGTCCCAGCTATCGGAACCAGTTCGATCTCAGCTGGCCCAAATTCTTCAGTATACTACTAATGTGAAGCAGCGCCAGCACCAGCACCAGCAACACCAGCAACACCAGCGACACCAGCGCCAGCACCTGCACCAGCAGCAGCACCACCACCACCACCAGCACCAGCACCAGCACCAGCCGCCGCCACCGCCGCAGCTCAATCAGCAGCTTAATCTGCACCATCACCCCCTCCCCCAACCCCACCACCACCATCGTCACCACCAGGTGCCCTCCTGGGCTTTGCAGTTGTGGCACCAGCAGCAGCAGGCCCAGCATCGGACACAGCTGTCATTGATGCATCCATCTGGTCAGCAGCAACATCTCCAATCGCAGCGCGAAATGCCACCGTCACAACAAATGCAATCGCTACTGCAGCAGGAGCAGCTGCGGCGACATGTGCAGGAGCAGCGCCGACATCGGCAGCTACAGCTGCAGCTGCAGCAGCAGCAACAGCTGCAGAAGCAGCAGCAGCAGCAGATGCAGCAGCAGCAGCAGCAGCAGCACCACCACCACCACCACCACCAGCAGCAGCAGATGCAGCAGCACCACCAGCACCACCACCACCACGAGCAGCAGCAACAGATGCGGCAGCAGCAGGAGGAGCATCAGCCGCAGCAGCAGCAGCACCAACAGCAGCAGCAGCAGCGGCAGCATCAGCACCACCACCACCACCACCACCACCACGGCCATTACTGGCAGCAGCAACAGATGCAGCACCACCACCACCACCAACAGAAGCAGCAGCAGCAGCAAGAGGTGCAGCAGCAGCAGCAAGAGATGCAGCAGCACGAGCAGCAGCCGCAGCACAACGCTACAGTGGCTGGCGCACTGACCATGCTCAGAGCCATAGATGGAGCCATAAAGGAACGTCAGGAAGCGCTTTGCCTTGTGGACTATATCCCACCTGAAGTGGTGGCAGTGGTGAGGACTGTGCATGCGTGGGAATTCGATCGGCTGCTGGGTCACCATCTCCTACTGATGAAGGTTTCAGACGACCAGCAGGCTCTGTGGCGTGACCTCGAGGAAAACATGGCAGAGTCACGTCGAGAGAAGGTGCTGTCAGGGAGGGAGTGAGTTCTGTATGTGGCTCGTTTGTGATGTACCCTTTGGGAACGCTTTCCCTCGGTGCCTGCGGCGCGCCCTGCAGCACACAGTTTGGGTAACTATACCAGAATACAGGTGGAATGGTGCCGCATACACACACACATTTTTTACATACCATTTAACCCCCCCCACACCACTTTTTTCTCCTATTTGATTGACATTCCCCTTTTTGGGCCTCTATCTTTCACAAGTGGTGCATTTGATTCCGTACCCAATGCGGTATGGGCCCACAAGATGGTAGTGGTCGAGGAACCACCTCTGATTTTGTTCCCAGGCTTGACATGGGGGACCCCCAAGACCGCAGGGGTTATCTTGCCGTTCCGCCCTCTTTTGGGCCCCTGAGAAGGGCGGGGTGAGATAACCAATTTTGATTCAGTCCCCTTATTTGGGACCCCCGACAAGACAGGGGTTACTTGAGTCTTACAAGCTTTGTTAACCTTCCAGTGCTATTGAGGAAACCGGAGGGACTCTCAATCCACGCTTAGTTGCGTGGCCCCTTGAGTTGGGGTTAGGGACTCCCACACCACATGCGTCACGCTTTTCCGCGTTTTTCTAGGTAAGCTTGTAAAGGGGCGGTTCCCCTTGCAAAAAATCAAATTAAAGCATCCCGCCATCACCGTGCCCAAATCCAAACCCGTGTGTCCCCAAACCTAAACCAATACCAATGCAGTCGCCGCTGAGCGATGGGAGTAGGCACCCGGGAAAGCATTCGGCCATGTTAGCGGCATCCGGTAGTGCAGAGCCACCAAGTTGCCCACGGTTTAGTTGTGTCCCGCACAGCTTCTCCGACCAATTCTGCATTGGCCACTACAACTACTGGCGTTCCGAGGATGTGACCTACGATACAAGCCAAGAGGGCCCTGCCATACCGGAGCGTATTTCCCAATTGTACCGGTGGCACAAAGGAAACCGGCCATACTCAACTCAACATACTCAACGTGTGTTGTGACTCAATAAATCCAAAATCCCAACAATAGGTACTCTTGGTTGTTTTCAATGTGCGCGCAACACAACCACGTAGTGCTGCGAGACACAATCATACACACTTACACACTTAAACAATTACACACAACCATGGCACAACAGAGGGCTCACATGTATCCATGAAGTTGCCTGATTTAGGGTGTATGGGGTCGGGAGTGGCATCGGGGCTCTGCTACTTTTGACCGAGGAACCACAGTAGAAGGGTGGGATTCCCTACCACGCTTTGCACGTTGAGCTGGGGCCATAGTCTCTCACTTTGTAGACAGCGATGGTGTCTTTCTTGGACATTGTGCACTAACCCTTTCCCTGCGACGCCTGCAGCGCGTAGGAAGCGTTCCCTTTGCTTGCACGACCCACCACTGATTTCCCTCCTGAATAGGCTGAGCGGCCAGGACATTAAAAGCCTTCAACCCTCCTCAATAGGCCGTTTCCTCCCCAGCACACACACGCACACACCACTGGTCGGAGCAGGCATGCTCTTCATGAAGTGCTTCAACCTGATACCCTAGGCCATTTCCCCCGACTATGGCTGAGGCGCAGGGGATGTACAAGGGAACCAGGACCTTTCGGGGAGGTACAGGCAGCTCCGCAGGGCTTTCGAGGCCAACGGATGCCTAGGATCCTGGTGGCACGCCACCAATGTGGGCCTTTAGGGCTGCCCCCTTAGAATCATTATTGGTCACGTGCATCACTGATGACTGATGGTAGCCGGCAGTGATTTGCACAAAGGGATGCCTGCCGATGCTGGCCACCGGAGGAATGACAGTTGGAGCGGCCCAATTCAGCCCAGGGAGGTGCACCCAGAACAGTGACCTTGGAGGTCAGCATCTCCGTAGAAGGGTATGCGGATGACATATACATTCTGGAGGTGTGTGCGGCATCTTTAGCTGTGATGCTGGAGGCTACCCACTGCTGGTTGCTGCTCACAGTGCAGGCTCACTGTGAAGAAGTTGCTCAGCTTTGCCGTGCAGCAACAGGCACCGGGTAACCCACAAGACTTGTAGGTTGCCTTGGCAAGGGTATCACTGCCGCAGCAGGAGGAGTTCCGGTAGCGTATGCATGTGTGCAGTCAAAGGCGCGGGGCCACTCCTGGAAGAAAGAATACATGCAAACAGAGAAGAGTTGCACAAGGTACGGGGGCTTGGAATAGAAGGCAGCGGTTATGCTTTTCAATGCCTCATTTTATGGGGTGGAGTTCATTGGTGTGGTTTACACCGGGCACACTGTACCAATTCTCTGAGCCAATTTCATACCTCAGGCCTCTTGGCTGGTGGCTGGGGGAAGGGTGGTGGTACTAGACCTACCCAGGAGATACACGGCCTCTAAACCCTCGGATTGCGTGATGCATGACTTTCGGGGAGAACTGCACAGACACGCCCTGAGGTAGTTGGAGTCTTTGGAGTGGAGTATGCGGGTTCCCGTGTACTTGGGCAGTGGGACCTGAGGTCAAGCAAATGATTCGAATTTGAGGGCAAGTTCCATAAATGAGACTCTTCGGGATACACACCTCCGCACGCTGTGTCTCCACCTAGTCTACCTTGGCAAGCCCTCGGAGGAATAGTGGCAGGAAAATCGAATCCCGTTTCTAGTCCCTGGGCAGGCAGTCCACCATTGGTACCACTGTGCCATTTGCTTACCGAGTGTTTCCATTTGTGGCTTGGCTCGTTTTCCAGTACCTTGCGCACCGTTTCACTCGGTCAACCCACATCCTCCCTGACTGCGGCTTGCACGTCTTCTACCCTCCCCTTGCTGCCCTTGCGTGCGGTTAGTAGCTCCTGTGTGTGCCCCTTGGCATGTACACATGCCAATGCTGTGTAAGTAACAATGACCTCTCCAATTTCGTCCAATTGCCGGACGGCTTGGGTGCTGAAGCATAGAACCTCAAGGTATACAAGACACATTTGTGCACGGTGCGACCCCGTGCCAAGCACCGGGGACCGAACCACCTCATTCCGCATATGTCTATTGATTTGTTTCCGCACATGGGTCTCCCCTGTTGCCCTGGTCTGTAGCATGCATTGCTTCTGTGCTTGTGGCAGACAGAACATAGAACACAACCCAATATGCAAATCGCTGCAAGCAAGGAGCCACATAAACACGCGACATTGAGAGTGTGTTTCATGAAGCAATTTGTGTGGCCACCCGCTTTTGGCGCTTGATATGTACCACTGGCCGATGTGGCAAGGGCCGTGGCCTGTGTGATAGGGCTTCAGCCTGTGCTACAAGGTCCCATGTCCGCCTGCTAGTTTTAGGTGTGCAGGTTGAGGGTAGGGGGGGGGAGGTTCTGAGAAGTCCGATAGCGTGGGGGGTTTTGAACCCCCCCCTTTTTTAAAATGGTCTGTGGGGGGGTTTTTAAGGGTGTTTTTCCACGTAGACACACCATTTCTGCGGAACATTTTTTTGGTGGTATTCTTTTGGACTGCACATCCAAAGTTTCGTCCTTCCCCCCAAAGCAGCCACTTTTGATGTTGTCCCCCCACTCCGAAATCCACGCTTTGTTGCGTGGCCCCGCAAAAATAAGATTTTCCACTTCTGACTGCTGCCAGTTCTGATTCTGCCCCCCGCTCTGAAGCGGTGGGGACCCCCCTAGACGGCAGGGGTTATGTAGCCACCTTGCCCACTTGTGGGCCACTTATGATTCTGCCCCCCGCTCTGAAGCGGTGGGGACCCCCCAGGCGGCAGGGGTTATGTAGCCACCTTGCCCACTTGTGGGCCACTTATGATTCTGCCCCCCGCTCTGAAGCGGTGGGGATCCCCCAGGCGGCAGGGGTTATGTAGCCACCTTTCCCACTTGTGGGCCACTTATGATTGTGCCCCCCACTATGAAGCGGTGGGGATCCCCCAGGCGGCAGGGGTTATGTAGCCACCTTGCCCACTTGTGGGCCACTTATGATTCTGCCCCCCGCTCTGAAGCGGTGGGGATTCCCCAGGCGGCAGGGGTTATGTAGCCACCTTTCCCACTTGTGGTCCACTTATGATTCTGCCCCCCACTCTGAAGCGGTGGGGACCCCCCAGGCGGCAGGGGTTATGTAGCCACCTTGCCCACTTGTGGGCCACTTATGATTCTGCCCCTTGCGTGGCCCCTCGAGTTGGGGTCAGGTGCTCTCATTTTGTTCCTCTTTGTTGGGGACCGCCCGGCCGACAACATGGCATTTCCATGTGCTGAGTTGTTCATTCTCCAATAATTTTTCTGTTCACTGTGGATTGGGCATGTTCTGGCAGGGGGGGGGGGGCCCTCCCCGCTGGACCTCCCCCCCCCCCCCCCCGCTCAAGCAAGTCCCTGCCCCCCCCCCCCCCCCCCTGGTTGAGGGCCATTTTTCCGGATGCCTATGACTGGCTGTGGTGAGCAAGGAACTGTACTTGCAGTCAGAAGCACTTGCGACATGGAGACTCACCCCTAGCTCCCCACTCCTTAAAATCATCCTTGCTGGAAAAACACACACAAGAAAGCTGTTGTTGGATCCTTCTGAGTGGTGTTGAAAAATGGCTGCCTATTTGTCGATTTTTTGAGCCACTTGAGCCAGTACGATCCTCTGCAAGGCCGACTGTGCCAAGAGTTGTACATGGGCGTGCCCATGTGCATTGTCTCCTGGCACTCGCATTTTTCGGCAAATTGCTGCATGGTCGCTGTAGTGGACCCGTGCGCACGAGCATCGTCCTGCAGAGAAGTGCCCACACATCGCCTCTGCTTGTTTGGTTGTCTGCCTTCGTGCGCTGCACGGGCCAGTCCACCAATCGCAGCTCCCCGTGTGCATTCTGCTGTTGCTGGCAGGTCCTCGCCCTTTCAGCTGAGCACCAAAAGATCTGGCACGGCTGGTGGCTAGCGGTGTATGGCTACCACTTGGGCTGCTACCTCAAGCCGCACGAACAGCCGCAGCTTCCTGGCCGCAGCTCAAGCCCCGCCCTTGCAGCTCCCGTCACTGGTGCTGATGCTGGAGGTGTGCGTTGCGTTTCTGTCGAACCGTGGCGGTGCGTGTTGCTTTTGACACTTTGCCTGCAATGGCCATGGGTTGGGCTGTGGGAAAATCTTCAGACCGTTGGATTTTTCAATTTCCCCAGTCTTTTGTCGTGTACAGTTGCGCTGTTGATGAATTGAACTCTTTTTTTGGGTATTTGTGCTGCTGATTGCAGACGAATACCCCTCCACAGTCTCGCTTGTATGAAGGAATATGCGGTGCCGTACAGTTAGAAAATTGGCCGCCAGTGTTGCATCATCATCATTGTCAACCGTGTCCTTCATGCGGGGGAAGTCCTTTAACGAGATCCTTTTTTGTTTCCACTACGGACCGCCCCTGAACGACAGCCCTCTGGACCCGCGGTCGACTGCCAAGCGCCGGCGGTCAAGCGCCGACTGCCGGTAGTTGCGGCGGATAATGGTCCATTTGGCACATTTTGACCGACAAGGGGTGAAGGCCCATTTGTTTTCTCCGTAGGTATTGCGTTCTTGATTGGAAGATGGGATGGTTTGAAACTCTGCTGTGTGTAGTGCCTGGTCGCCTTCTCCGTGGCGGTGTGTGCGTTTGTTGGGGTTCGGCATCAATGGACCATCTTTCTGCGCTCCCCCTCAACTCCTGACCCGTTGAGACTTGTATCTCTGTATCCCCCTGGCAGCCATGTCAACCTCAAAAGGCTGGGAGAGCTGAACAGCTTCGCTCGTCCCTCATGTGTAATGGTGTGTGTTCAGCCCCACACTCGCCAATGCCTCACTTTCAGATTCGTGCGCCGTCGCAGGTGATCCAGCGGTTCCGGCCGGCGTCGAGCAGTCACCGCAGGAGCAGGTGTGCTGCCTTATGGGGAGGTCCCTCAGCGAGCGCCGAGCACACCTTGTTGCAGTGGGCTTCAAGAGGATTGGCAGCAACGCGGGTTGTGCAGTGGCGTGGAGTGGAGTGGCTGCTGCTAAACCCTGGGAGCTGCCCCCAGGCTGTAGACCGCAGGTGGCAGTGGCGGCGTGACACACTGCACATTGCATGCGCCACGGTGATAGTGCGATCGTCAGCGCTCTCTTATGTGCTCTGAGCTCTGAGCTCTGGGCGTGCGCTGTGTGTGGTGGTTACCCCCCGGGGGCTGTGGAGGGTTGGACACGGTTGTGGGCGCTTCTGAGGGTGCGGGAACGAGTAGTCAAAGGACTGGGGCTAGCCCCCGGTCGAGGGACTCAGCTACAGGTATTGAGCTGGACATGCCAGAGAATGCGCTGCAGATTAAGCAGTACCCACTGGCCGCTGGCAGGGGGAGGATCTGTTTTTGCCGAAGTATTTTCTTCTCTTCAGGGCCCTGACCCTTGGCACCATAAGAAAAGGGGTGTTGACGAAGCAGGGCGTTGGCAGCATGACAAAGGGGTGTTGGGTATCCGCAGGGACCGCACCTTGTGCACCGTCGGTTTTCCCACCTAACTGTTGATCTGCGACCTACTACGAGGCTTGCACTTGCACGTGCCCTCCAGATTGTGCGGAGGTGTGAATTCCAATGGGGCCTCGAACTGCTTGCGGACTTCGGAGCCCCCGGGGGCTCATCGGCAGCCCCTGACTATCTCATTCCCTGACTACCTCAAGGGTCCTACGTAGGGCTTACACAGCCATTTCGTTGCTGCCCGAGACGGCAGGAGTTACACAGCCATTTCAGCAACGGCAAGGGTTACACCGCTGTTTCATTTATTTCCCGGATGGCAGGGGTTGCGCAGCCATTTCATTTCGCTCCGCGACGACCCTTCGCTGTTGTGCGGGACTTCGGCGCTTTGGATTCATGTGCACGCGTCCATGCAACTGCACCCCTCCCCCGCCTCCCCTTCGCCCTGCTGCCCATGTGCCCCTTGCATTCCACAGCAGCTGCAGTCCAAGTCCTGCCTCTGGTACCGTGGGGATTCGTGTTACTTCTGCCGCGTGGGCTCGGGCAATGGCAAGGCCCCCAATGAAGACCACTGCCTCTACCGCTTCCACCGCACCCTGCCCAAGGACCGCGCCCTGCCGCGGCCGCGGCCCCCGCACCCGCCCCGTGACATGACCGATGAGGAGAGGTCGCTGTGCGATGAGTGGACGCAGCTGCACCCGGTGGTCCAGCCAGAGAGGGCGGCCCGAACCCGGCGACAACGGAATGCGGCCGGCGACTCGGTGTGTGGCGGTGCACTGACGCTGAATGCGTATGGCGTCCGGAGGGTTGTGGTGCGTGGATCAGCTATTAAGCGCTCCGAGAAGACAAGCCCCACACTGTTCAGGGGGCTGTATTGAACCCCCCCCCACCCCCCACCCCGCCCCCCGTGTGCCCTCATCCACAATCAAAATGATTCAGAGTCCACCGGGACGGTGGATTGGGGGTGCGCCGGGAGATGAGTGCATCATTGTGGGTGGCGGCCCATGTCCAGCAGGCCATCCCCCCCACCCACCCCCCAAAGGGAGGCTTCAGAGCGGGGGAGGGAGCCTTCCACGCCACAAGATTTGCGCACCCCCAAAAGCCCAACACCCCTTTCCTGGTGTCAAACTTGAGGTTTCCCCTGAGGATTGTCGTTTTGGACCCCATGGAGGAAGGGGCTCGCTGGGCGGGGTTGGATTGGGG
The DNA here is from genome assembly GCA_964036045.1 of Eutreptiella sp. 'Long Island Sound 2002'. Classification (NCBI taxonomy): domain Eukaryota; phylum Euglenozoa; class Euglenophyceae; order Eutreptiales; family Eutreptiaceae; genus Eutreptiella; species Eutreptiella sp. 'Long Island Sound 2002'. Next base: position 11,005,672 of record OZ038385.1, read on the forward strand.
GACGGGCGGGCGTTTGTGTGGAGGGGGTGTTGTTGGGAGCGTCTGGGACCGCAGGCTCAATTGATGGGGACCAGTAATTAGTCCCTGTAAAATCCCCGTCAATGGAGCCCCTTTTGCGGAGAGGCTGTATCCCCCAGACCCCCCCCCCCCTCTTCAATTGACAAGCAAATAAAAAGATTTAGACGGTCCAAAGGAGGTATACTCAGAGACTTTCCTCCTGAAAACTCAAACCAGTGCGTACACCAGGAAGTACCAACAGACACACTGAGCGTTTATTGCAGACCGCCATTGATGTTGAGATAGGGATAAGGCACAGGGCACAGGGCACGGGACTTATTGCGTGGAGCTTGTGGCCTGCAGCATAGGGCCTTGGGGCAGGGGTGAGCCAGTGATCTGGCTGGTGAAGCATCCACCTGAACGTGCTGCCCACCCCGGGTTCCAATGGACAAAGACAGCCCGCAACACCACGACACCTGGAGAGATACCGACCCCCCCCCCCCCCCCCCACACACAGCTCCCCTGTCTTCCTCTTCCTCTCCAGCCTCTCAGGGATTGCACATCGCCGGGTCATCAGCTTCACATCACATGGACTGCGTTCTGCGCATACTCTGAGACCCCTGAACACAACATAATCAAGGGTCGGTTACATTGGGGTGATCGCATCAGGCCTCTTGCGGTGCCGCTTCCGTTTAGTCGCTTCTTGTGGCTGCTTTTTGGCCAGAAGTGGACAGGGACCTGAGTGCAAGTACTGAACTCACTTTGTGGTGATTGATTTGGTCTTCCAAGCGCTTTGCTGCTCTACTCCTGCTTTGTCAACTGGACCCTTCTATTTTGTGGCGGCGGGGGGGGGGTGATTCGTGGGTTCATTCATTGCTCTCATCCCAGCGGAAGAGCTGGGGCACAATCGAGGTCGGTACTGACAGACTGAATGTCCCCGCTTTAAGCCAATTCCGTCCGTTTCATTCACCTCATCGCTATGAATTAGAGGTAAAGGGTCGCTGGGGATGTGAAAAGGCACTGGGCATTGGGCGTGGGGTCTTCTTCCCTGATCCCACAGGCCTGCCCAGCCCTTCTTCTCCGTGTCAGGAATGGCGACCCAATTGGCACGCCGCCAGGGCACCCTCGGGCAACGGAGAGGAGTCCGTGTCGCGGCGCACACGCGGCCACGCGCGCCGGGACCACACTCAGTGCGAGAAGCAGTTCCGCATGGGCTTCATCATCGGGAAGTCGGACGACGAATACGTCAACGGCCAATACGGTCCCCAGGACGAGGACGAGGACGAGGTGCAGCAATCGGATGCTGCTGTGGCATCCTATATCCGCAGAGTATGCCAACCCACCCCCATCGGGGCCCCGATGTAACCTCAAGCTCCCCATTCGCAAGAGTAAAGCACAGAGCACGTTCAACCACCCTGAGCGCTAATGCTCATGTCACCTGCACTGGTACACACTTGATGTACACTCGTATTTCCCTGCTCTGTTTTCTTACGCATGTCCGACGCCTACAGAATCACCGCAGCATCGATGTTCAAGTGTTCAAACCGAAGGACGCAAAGGAGCTGGAGTCAAAGTATAAACACGAGTTGGCATCCTGCGACGTGATCCACGTATTGGAGAGCGAACAGTTTCTGCCGGAGCACAACTACCGCTGGTGTGTTCCACTTTTGGCACCTCTGCCCCCCCTCCCGCCAACACACACGGCCACACACATGTACACGCCTTCGCTTGTGCGCGCTGCACACACATGCATGCACATACAGGAACATGGGTTGTTGAATCAGTTTGACATGATTTGAATGTTTTGAGCGTCACCCACACACAAGTGCGCATGCGCACACACTTACACAGACATGCGCGTGCACCCACACACGCACACACACGCTGTAGTATTTCTGCGGGCTGAATGGTTTTGTTTGTTCTGCTGTGGGACGAGGGGGGGGGGGTTTCTAGCCTTCTGTGCCTCTGTAGGGCAGCATTGGGCCAAGATGAGTTGCTGGCCCCATAAGGCTGCAAGGATTCAGCAGCTGTAATGTCCTTTTTGTTTGTTGCGGTGATTCCGCTGATTGACTGGTTGTGCATGTTTGCTGCAGTTGAGTGGATGGGAGCCTGACCTTCCATGCGTTCATACTGCAACCCAGGGTAACGAAATCATGTAGACCACCTGAAGCCACGAACTGCCCCATGATGCCAAGGAGCGATGGAGTTGAACTCGTGGTTAATTGCAAAATGTGTAAGAGAGTAGGAGTTGGACATCGCAGTTTGAGCATGTTGTCTGGGCACAGACGTGCACGCCACACACACACACACACACACACACACACACACACGCGCACGCACGCACGCACGCACGCACGCACATACGCACGCACGCACGCACATACGCACGCACGCACGCACGCACGCACGCACGCACACACACACACACCAATGGTTTGCAGTAGTAGTAGGATGGTAGGATTGTTGAGCCTCGCAGTTTCAGCACAATGGGAATTGATACCTTGGCGCGCGCACACACACTCTCTCTGTGGTGCCACATCTATAGTCATGTCGGTGTCCTGGGTAGCGAAAGGGTGGATGCCCTTGCCAACATGGGTCGCTGCCAACACCCGGCACGGGCCGAGTTTCTCTGGGATTGGCGGGAACAGCAGGGCTCGCCGCGTGTTCGGCTTGCCCCCTAATCCATGGAGGACACACCCGTACCCTCCTGTTTTTGTCATTATCTGGCCTACAGGGGGGGGGGAAATTTCGCGACGGGGATATTTCGCTGTGGGAAATTTCGTATTTCAAATGTGTGCGAAATTTCCCGCTCAATTTTCAGGCCACTGTGCGAAATAAACCCGGCGCGAAATTTAGCATCGTGGAATCATTTGAAATGCGAAAAGGACTAGTTGCCGCACAATGTTAGGCAGTAGGAAGTGTGAGCTATGCAATTGTCCTCGGATGAACAATGGGAAGCAAGCAAAATGAAGCCTCAACCAATGTGTGACCGGCGATACACAATCCAATTCGGAAATCAGCAATGAAGCATGGAGACCAGTTTCGGCTCAGACCAACAGTTCTTCAACTGTTTTCTGTCCAGGCCAAATTCTTGATTGAACCCTCAAGTATTGTGTGCTTGCCTCTTTCCTGCCCTCCCATGTGCTGTTGACAGGAGGATGTGGTGCAATTTTTGGCTCAAACAGTCAAAAAAAGCGCCAGAAAAAGCGCCAGAAAAAGCGCCAGAAAACCAAAAAGCGCCAGAAAAAGCGCCAGAAAACCAAACAACAGCCTGAGGGAATGGAACCTACGCTCTTTTGAGCATCAGTGTAGGCGCATACCACTAAGGTACAACAGGCCTCTGCTTGCACTGCGTTTTTGGGCAGCATAGACTCCGGATAGCCTTCCAAAAAAAACGAACATACTTTGGATTTGGGGTCACTATGCAAAGCCCTGGTGATGGGTTTTTTTACCAAAGATGGTCCGCCCGGTACAGTGGCCTGTACAGTGAACAATCCTGGAAGGTGCGAAATTTCCCGCTCAATTTTCAGGCCACTGTGCGAAATAAACCCGGCGCGAAATTTTCTCGTGCAAAAAATTCCCGGTGCGAAATTTCCCCCCCCCCCTGTACCCTTTTTGACCCTGATGTGCTTTGTTTGTTGCGGTGTTTCTGCACAGTTACTGACCTTGATGTGGTTTGTTTGTTGTGGTGTTTACGCCCAATCTATCTCTACGGTTGGATGGCTGGACACTGCACTGGCATGTTGGCCAGCATGGTGGTGTATGATTGCTTGCTCATGCCCATCCTTGCCGCTTAGGAGGATCGCAAGGCTCGGACTATGAACACATGGTTGCATTATGCCAGGCTTGCGTAGGAGTTGTACCTCGTGATTGGAACCTTGGTGCGTGCACACACGCACACTCGCGCACTAACACACCTGACCACGAAACCGGGACACGACCCAACTTGATGCAACCCCCTTTCTCTCCTGAGTGTGCAATGCGGCTGTGCAACGACCATGCCCGCACCCCCCCCCCCTGGGGTAGACAGCCTTGGGACTCCTCTCTAACAATATTTTTGATGGTGCAATTTGCGTTAAGGATGCCACATTTGGAGTGGGTAGTCAGCTCCATCCTGAGCTGCTCGGCTCAAGGGGTGGCCAGGGATAGGGCTAGGTCCGGGTAGGGTATGGTCTGGATAAGGCCGGGCATAGGCAGCACAGCAAGGGGCTAGGCTCACCAGATGCACATATGGTCTTCGGTTCAGCAAGGTTGGTGCAGGTGCTGGTTGGTGGGTTGGCTTGGACGCAACAGGAGGGCCCACAGAGAGAAACACATGTGTGGTGCGTGCCATGCACGCACTGCATGTGTTTTTGATGTTTGCGGGCAATCCCCCCCCCCCCCACCCCTGCGCAAGCACTGCCTTGTCCAAGCACAGGATCCCGTGTGACCATCATTTTGTGGGTTTTTCTGACCACAGTTTTTGTGGTAAGAATTGTAACGTGGCGCGGTTGTGCTACGATTGCGGAGGAAAAAGGGGGGTAGGATGATGCTTGTGGTAGTTCCTCCTGCTCATAGCCACATCTTGCTTGCAACCGCAACCCAATGCTTGCTTTTCAGCCATGGGTGATAAAAAGGGATGCTAAGAACAAGGAGCATCGCCATGTCATTGCCATGGTGGCCAAAAAGGGGGAAACCAATGAACAAGTGATGACTTTCATCATCATGGACAAGACATTGGAACAGATTTTTATTGACAAAAAGTGTATATATTGTGTTGATGGAGCTCCATCACCACACTGCATATATGCCCTGTTGCAACAATTGTGTTTAGGGTGAGGTATGGGCAGGTTTTTGGCGACATACATTTTTTTGGTATCTCACGTCACGCGCAAGGAGGAAGTGTCCTTGGCCGGACACCTTGTCATGCTATGGCCCCTTGGGGAAAGAGGGTGCTCCACGAGAGAACACCACAAAGAGCCGTATGCCCTAGGCCCACCCTACCACACGAATGCAGCAGTTGTCATGCCCCGGCCCTGTTGCAGGGGTGCCATTCCCATCAGGCAACTGCATTGTATAGTTTCAGATTCAATGTTCACACTGTCAGCTACATTGCTTTCGTTGATCCACCTGTTGCTTGTCCAATGGGGTGAGCATCGGGCGTCGGCGTGAGGGTAATGCATCTGCTCTGCAACTGACCCTTGCCATAGCAACATCATGTGCTCGTGCACTGTGCTGGTGCACACACACAGACACACACACACACACACACACTTGACCTGATTCGGACAATGGAATCAAAGAACTGCCACTGGTGAGACTGAAGGCGATGAAAACACCCCCATGGCGGGGCAATTGGCAATTGGCACACACACTTGCGGACACAGCTGGACACACATGCACGAGCGTGAACACACACGCATGATTGAAATTGATTGCTTTGGGACACACACATGCCGCACTCGCGCACATATACACACTTTCCTCAGTTATCGCCAACTGTTCCATGCCCTTTTCGATTATCGCGACAAGATCATGCCGTCTCTCGAAACGATGTCTTTTATCATGTCCAAAAGAGATTATCTTGAGGTCTGCAGTGGGGAATGGGTTTGCCTGACATGAGGGGCCAATGCCTTGCCGGAGCTCCTTCTACCAGACCCTCCCACTTGTCCCAATCCAACCCCCTCCTTGCTTCTTGGATTGAATGTGAAACCTCTGCAATCGCTGGCACAGAGGTATGCTGCTGCAGTTTTGAGACGTGGGACCCAGTCTTCCCCAGAAACAGCCCTCGCCCCCCCACCCCCCCTCCCTGCTCCAACGGATGACCTTGAGCACCAGGTCAAAAAGACATCGGACGCTGGAGGCACTGCATTGTACCCGAGAGGCTTTTCTGGACCCCCCCCCCCCAGCCCCCAATAATTCTTGCAAGCATAAAAGGGGTGTGGGAGGGACAAGGAGCGAATGTCCCAGAGAGCAGCGGCTAAGGCCCCTTGCGATTATCACCAGCACGAAGGGGATCATTCTGAGGGCACAATGGCATGGCAGGTGGACTTGGCCTGGGGTTATGGTGGTTTTTTGAGGTTGATGCACATTTTGTGTGGGTTGCTATCTAACGTCATCACAGCGGCGGGACATGTAGGGACCCAAACATAGATACACAATCCAATGGAGACTTCCATGCAGTGGTGTGGACGGGGGGTGGGAGACAGCCCCCTTCCCTTTGTGCCTGCTTGTCTGCCCCCTTCAAACCCCCCCTCCTCCTCTGTAACACCCCTCCCTCTCTCTGCTGAGCGACTGAGGCGCACGTTCTGCGATAATCGTGCGTCACGCTTCCTCCCGTCGCTTCTTGGGCAAACAGTTTATTCATCTTTGGGGCCCGGCCCGGAGGAAGTCACGCTTTACAACCAAAAAGTTTGGAGGGGTATCCCCCAACGCTTACCCCCGTCAGCCCGGCTGGTCCATGTATTCATCTGCCATGTGCACTTCCTGTACATAGAACAGGTCGTTTGTTTTACTTAGTGCCAATTGTGCGTACGAGCTTTGCTTGAATTGCTTGGCCCCCCTGCCCCCCTCCGTTCAGAACTCCACTGCCCCCCCCCCCCCCTCCCCCCGCGTTGACGCGTAAAAGCGTGCCTGCACGAGGGTGCCGCCGCATTCTGCTTCTTACCAGCCCCCTTCCAGACCCCCGTTCCCCTTCATGCGGTCGCACAGGTGCTCAATCGAAACAACATCCGCACGATCCCCACATTCTTCTTCCAGCGGCCCACATCTGCCAATCATTTTGTGGAGCAGTTCAAACAACTAAAAGGTACCTTCTACCCTTTGCCAAAGCGTTGTCACGTGGTGTTAGCTGTTACATCTCCAGTCCAACAGCTCCTCGCCACTACAGGGCACAGCCTTACTGCGTGACACACACCAGCCACAATGGTGCAGAACATGGTCACCTTTGATGCCCCGTGGTTTCCAGTTGGAACAACCATTCATAGTACAGTATAGTGCATTGTGGCACCCGGGAAACCGCGCCAGGGTTCCGGGGTGTTGCTTGTACGGGTGTGAAGTGGGGTAAGAGGCGTGCAATAGTGTCGTTTGTTCATTTTCGATGCCTTGCTGTGAACCGACTGGCCCAAGAGGGTGCCCCAGACCGAGCACCAAGAGGCAAGAGGTCGTTGTTTGTTCTGCCTGGAGCCAAAACCGCTTGAGTGCCATTTGTTTTCAAAGTGATGGAGACGGCCGTTGGACTGGATGAGGTTACTTAGCAGCCAGCCGTTTAGTGGCCTGGTACCATTCAACCACACAGATGACGCTCCAGTGGCAGGATGGGCAGCATGTTCCTCCAGTTTAGTGGTGCCTTGGGGGCAGGTTGCGATATTGAGCCCGCCACCAGGTGGTGTGAAAAGCAGGACGCCAAGGGGATAGGGGACAAACAGCAGCAGCACAATCCCCCCCAGGCCCCCCACCCCCCCACACCACATATCTGTCTCGGGCAGTAACACTTAGTGGTGTGTCCAGGAAGAAGGGTGCATGCGTGTTTTGGGGACGTTCCCGGGTGCATTGTACAGCCTCACTGCATGATGCGGCCACAGTCCCACCACATGACACAGTGCATGGCACCGCACATCCCCACTGCATGGCACAGCCTCACGACATGGTTTAGCCTCCCCCTGGAAAGGGAATTCCCACTCTGTGAAGTCATTATATGATACGAGAGGTCCAGTGGCCACCACATGATGGCAGCATACAGTGTACACAGGCTGCTGCTCACTTGCTGGTGTCCACCCCATAGGTCACCCCTCCGTCCTACTCTGGTGACAGACAGGCACCGATGGCTTTTTCATTGGCCACTGACAAGCCTATTTTCTGCAGTATGCCATGGTGATGTGTGCCTGCACAGTGCCATAACACAGCAACCCCCTCCCCCGCCACGCCCCCAGTGCTATGGTCACTATGCCAGGCGCGAGGTCTGGGGGAGGGGGTGCGGGCGTTGCCCACAGACATACTGGGCTTCAGTCACTGCAGCTTCGGCCCGGCAGCATCGCAGGGTAAGCGCAGAGCAGACGGCAAGGTGTCTGCTACAGCACTTGAGCAATTTTGTTTGCAAAACAGACCTGGCTGCGCCCAGCTCTGCTTGTCCCAACACAACCATGTCATGGGCCTGGGCTGTCACGGCACATGCTGTGCTGAGATGTGTGCCCCATTTCACACCCATTGACACCCCATGTGTTGCCTCTGACCTGGTACATCATCCCCATGTTTGCACGCGTGAATTTCCCCCATGGTCGCATTTTTGCAGAGTTCCTGTGGCAAAAGCTGGACCGCTACAACCCCCAGTTTGTGACGAAGCCTAGTCATTCAGGTGTGCGGCTCCTTGAGCCACGGTGCTAAGGTGGCAGGCGCACATCTTGGGATATTTTGCAGTACAAGTGAGCAGGGAGACGGTGGGTGTATCAGTCCTTTGCTGAGCAGGTGTGCCGTGCTCGGAGCTACATAGACATTAGCTATGCACTAAGGTGCACTGAGATGCCCAACTAGAAAGGCATACGAGCCGAGCGCGGCACAGCGTGGTGTGGTGTGGTGTGGTATGGTGTGGTGTGGTGTGGTGTGGTGTGGTATGGTGTGGTGTGGTGTGGTGTGGTGTGGTGTGGTGTGGTGTGGTGTGGTGTGGTGTGGTGTGGTGTGGTGTGGTGTGGTGTGGTGTGGTGTGGTGTGGTGTGGTGTGGTGTGGTGTGGTGTGGTGTGGTGTGGTATGGTATGGTGTGGTGTGGTATGGTATGGTATGGTATGGTATGGTATGGTATGGTATGGTATGGTATGGTATAGTATGGTATGGTATGGTATGGTATGGTATGGTATGGTATGGTATGGTATGGTATGGTATGGTGTGGTGTGGTGTGGTGTGGTGTGGTGTGGTGTGGTGTGGTGTGGTGTGGTGTGGTATGGTGTGGTGTGGTGTGGTATGGTGTGGTGTGGTGTGGTGTGGTGTGGTGTGGTGTGGTGTGGTGTGGTGTGGTGTGGTGTGGTGTGGTGTGGTGTGGTATGGTGTGGTATGGTGTGGTGTGGTGTGGTGTGGTGTGGTGTGGTGTGGTATGGTGTGGTGTGGTGTGGTGTGGTGTGGTGTGGTGTGGTGTGGTATGGTGTGGTGTGGTGTGGTGTGGTGTGGTGTGGTGTGGTGTGGTGTGGTGTGGTGTGCCGAAGGCGCTGTTACCAGAAGGCAATGGCCGGGATGTCTTGCTTCTGGGCATAGCAAAACGGGCAGGGGTGTGTGTGTGCGCGCGCTCTGTGTGGCACCTGCGCGGCGGCTGGGTTCGCCCCTTCGTCCGTGGCCGCTGTGGGGACTCCCTGCCGCTCTGCGGTGCCGTTGCAGCTCCCGCAAGGCCCCCACCATGGTGCCTCCGGGTCCTGCTGGGGCCCTGCAGACTGCCTCACTGCCTTGGGTGTGGTGTGGTGTGGTGTGGCCTGGCCGGGCGTGGTATGGTATGGTGTGTCGCGGTGCGGTGCATGACATCCGCCTGGACTTATTTGTGGACATTTCCGGTCCCTGACGCATCCTTCTTCGCTGTCCTCAGGCACCCGAGCGCATTTTCGGAAGTGGTCGTACCACGCCATTCAGGACCCGGCAACCCGTGAGTGCTCCCGCTTTTTGGAATATCTGTTCAAATTGCTGGTGAACATCCACAAACCCTATCTTTTGGTGCAGCCTTTCATGACCGACCTGAAGAGCGGCGAGTACCGCTCGTACTTTGTGGCGGGCCGCTTTATCACCTGCGTGCACACCAAGTGGGAGCGGGAGGAGAAGGTACGCGCACTGCATATGGCCGCTAGTGCCCTGAGGTTGATGCCGGTGATGGTCTTGCAGAGTGGGGGGGATCTTGCAAATGCATAATTTTGCCGACTAGGGTTTTGGGCATAATTTTATGTCACCACAAATCTGATGTTGGTTCCATGGCTGGCAGTGTTTGGTGTTGTGTGCGTTCCGTTTTGTCACAGCTGGTTGCCATTTTCATCCATGGACAAATTTGTGAAGCCAGAGGTTGTCCACTGTCAGATGAGCTTGACGATGTCGACGTTGCTGAGTTTGATGACGGGGACAGTGATGAGGAAACAGATGTGACAGATGAAAAGATGCTAACTGTGGAGGAGGGTGACAGTTGTACTGATAGACCGGAGAAGGGTGTCGTGCATTGCTCTACCTCTTCTACACTTTATGTATAATATTTCTTCTTTTCACTTGCATTACTTTGCCTCATGAATGGGAGAAAGGGGGGGGGGTAAAGGCCCCCCAAGGGCCAAGACTCCGGCCCTGACTACCCAGCACCAGTCCCAACTGCATTTCCAACCGCAAGTAACCGTCCCCCCAACCGTTTTCACAGTTCCCTGTAACCGCTCTGTAGCTGCTCTGGAATTGCCCCCAAATCCCCCCTCCCCTTCAAGCAAATCCCTGCCCACGGTGGTTGCAGGCAGATTGGTGGTCGGGGCAAAGTGACGGCAGCACTCTTACATCAGCCGGACGCATAGTGACGGCGCTTGCAGGCCGTGGCGGCCGTGCGGCCGTCCAAGGCGCAGTGATGGCAGTCGATGGCACAATGACGGCGCTTGGGTTGATGCAATGGTGAAAGTACAGTCACTGCCCAAGCGTTGGCAAATGCTGGTCAACCGCTTAGGGTTGCCCGGAAGTCCTCTTTGGGCAATTGCCAACCGCTGTCCTTTAAGCGCCAAGTCTTACCCGGTCGGCTGTCAACTGCCATCGCCTACTTCTGGACTGATCGACCAACCCCTGTCAGTTGGTGGTTGTTGAGTAATCGCACGGTATGCCTCAAAAATTTCCTCGTGTATCTGACGGTCACAGTCTGCCTCCCAACCCTGTGTTAACATACCCACGTCTTTTACACTTCCACTTTGTCTCTGTCCACAGGAGAGTGAAGTGCGCCTTGAGATCCATAGGGTCACGGACAATAACATACTGACGCAATTGACAGAATTGGGGACACGGATTGTCAGTTTGCTGCCGCCGGTATGCAGGGCTCTACGCTGGATCGGAGACGAGGGTCTAACTACTCAGACACTGTGACCATCGGAGCATAAACACCTAGGGCCTGCGCTCAGCAGTGGACATGTTTGTTGTTTGTGCCAAGCATTATTTGGTGGCATGCAGTTTGATATCACCCGCACCCTCACGGCACGTGCGATGTATTCATGGCAGTAGTGTGTAGGTGTGCATACACATACATCGCAGTAAATGGGATTGATGGCAGATACACTGCATGCATGGCATTGCATGAGACGTCTGCATGGTAGTGCATACACGTTGGTATGACGGCAGTACATCAGTGTATGCATTGTGGTACATGGCATGGAGGCATGGCAGTGCGTGGCAAGATTCCATGGTAGTGTACAGCATGCACGTGTTGCAGTGCATAGGATGCATGCATGGCAGGGCATAAGATGTATGCATGGCAGTGCATAGCATGTCACCATGGCAGCATGTATGCATTGCAGTGCATGGGATATTGGTTCGGTAGTATGTAGAATGTATGCACTGCAGCAAATGGGATGTTATGGCAGGGCAGAGCATGGGATGTATGAATGGCATTGTGTGTGTGTGTGTGTGCGTGAGTGTGCGTGCGTGAATGCACAAGATGTGTGCATTGATGGCAGTACATAGTGTGTGTGTGGGGGGGGGCGGTTCTGTTGATCACTGTCACGTGTAGTGTGTATACGCGAATGCACAACATTTATGTATTTATGGGCAGTGCATAGGGTGTGGCTCTGTGGCAGTGTATAGGATGCATGGCGTTTCCGGTAGCTTTCGCCCAGTGGCGGCACCGGCCGGCCAAACTATTGGTATCCCCACGTGCACATGTAAAAGGCGCCACTGCATCGTTCTCCGGAAGGGGCCATTGACCCTTTGTTAATATTGTGTTCTTGCATCCAGAACACACAGTAAGTCTTTGGCCTCCAGAAGGGTGTCCCTCTCTCTGTGCATGTGTTTTGATTGTGGAGATACAGTTGCAAAGGTACAATGCATTGTGGTGAGACAGTGCATGTTGCACAAGCATACTTGTTGGATGATTGCCCTTTGCTGCCAGCAAGGGGCAAGCTCTGTTCTTTCAAGATGATGCCACTTGGGTGGCTGATTGTGCAGCAATCTGTTGATTTGGCAAGCCGCGTCGCATATTGCTAATTGCCCCTCCAAGCCCCGCTAGTCATTCCACATGGGGATGCTTAGACAAAAGGTAATGTAACCCCTGACTTCCGCACTTTTGCGTACCAAGACTTTCTACCACCAGCGCAACCATCAAACTCCACCATGGGCTTCTACAGTCATTGTGGTGTTGCGCCATAAGTGCCACAATTCCTGTTGCGGAGTGCTTCAAAGCACGATTTTGTAGAGCGCATCAAAGCTCAGTGCTCTGCACAAGCATAAGCTGCGGTGGCCATGTACAATCGTTTGAGTCAATCAGGTTACTGTTGCACGGCAGACTCCTGGGCAAAGACAGGATTTGGGAATTTTGTAGCGACAACGCTTTGCAGACTTGTGCCAACATACCAGGTCTGGGGCAGATTCAAATCTTTTTTATCAAGAATATTTGGACCCAAACCTACACTAAATTGCAGTTCACCATGCGTGTTCATTCTCCTTTAGTCTTCTTTGGGGGCAGGAGGTATCCCTTGATTACAGATGCCCCCCCCCCCCCCCCCAGCCGCCGCCTGCATGGTGGCCTACCACGTCTCACGCATGGATGTTCCAACTGTCGATTGCACAGTGCTGATATTCCCATGCCCCACTGTGACCCTGTTGTAGTTGACAGGGTCACTTTACAGGATTCATGTAGCCATTAGAGTTCTCTGCGCTTTGGGGAACCCTGATATGGCAGGCGGCGTTATACACTATGTACTCATTCATATCCTCCTGCTTGAGGGGGCTCCAAGAGAAAAGAACATCCATGGTGCTTGCAGATTGGTGAAGGCAGAAAAAAATTACTTGGCGGGAAAACATCATTTGGGTCACAGGGCACAAGCAACCCTGCACACCGGTGTGGTTCGGCTGTTAGCCTGCCATACACCAAGTACCCTCAGCTTCCAGCTGCATGAGACCCCCCCCCCCCAACCCCCAATCTCTTTTGCCCATGGTGATCATGGTAAAATGGTTAAGTTGCCCCCCTCCCGCATTTCTACTGATGGCAGAGCCGTGTCTCAGACTTCAAGTCAATCTTCGAGGGGGCGTAGCAATACGTGGAGGGCAGAATACTACTGGGTTGGTTGCTATGCAAACTGTCTGAACTGCACACTCATAGCATCGTAGCGCATGGCTTGGAGAGGGGACAAATGGCGCAAAAGTTACCGAAGTAGAAATTACCACCACCGGCCATGCTTTGCAAAATTGCCCGTTAGGATGTTTTTTTGCCCTTTTGCCAGAGAGGCACTCGAGGCACCTGTGGGGCGCATTGCGGCACGCAAGTTGCATAATTTTTGTGGAACAGGGGAAAATGTATCTTTTGTGTTTTTTTCAGCGGGAGTGGTTATTGCAAGGTTTTTGTCAGTTTCAAGTATGGTGCCCCGCCATTGTGCCCGTTTGACTTACTTCCTTCACCCAGGTTGCGGAAAATTGCTAACGACCTAAGGCTAATCAAGACTTACAATGAGGATCGAGCTGGGTCCTAGTCTTGCTCATTGCATAGGAAATTGCTGTGGAAGAAGAACAGCCCTCATTGGAGATGTTTGCTTGACACACTTGCAATGGCCCCAAATGTTCAGGACGATCACCTGAAAAACACGCGGAAAACAGCTCATTTTCACCCCAAGATGGACCACCATATGGCACCACGGCGTGAGAGACGCCCCATTGAACACCCATTTGCAACCATTTGATAGCCCAATTGCTATGGAAGAAGAACGGCCCTCATTGGAGACGCCAACATCACACACTAGCGATCATCTTGAACTTTCGGGACGATTGTCCAAAGAATTGGCTGAAAACGGACATTTTTTTTGACACTAAATCAGCCGTAAAATGGGCAAGGCAGCTTGAAATCACATGAAAATTGTTTCAGGTGAAGCGCATTTGCTCTGTGGTCGTTTTGAGGTATTTGGCTGACAGTTTCCCCAAGGGTGCTCATCGGTGTTCCCAAAAAGACTTTTTAATCGCCCGCTTGCTTGCTAGCTACTGCTTGCTGCTTCCTGGCGCTGCTGCTAAAATAGGTTGCTCACCTTGGACCCTAAGAAGGCTTATAAAACCTCCACTGCCCAGCTCGGGAATTACCCTAACCCTGCGGTGTGCATTAAGCACTCCCTAGGCAATGGACAACATAACACATGACCAGAACAACGACCCACGAGGCATGTGAGTTGCTTGCTCTGTATTTTCAGATGAACTCAGCAGCTACACGAGTGGAGTGTGTCTTTGGTGAGCTTTTGTTTTTGTCCTCATGGGGCAACATTCGCTTCCCAAATGCAAAATAAAAAGGCACTATATCCACTCTGTTTGTCGTTGTGTCCAGTGCTGCAGTGGAGGGGCGTTGGTCGCAGTTCATAGAAACATCTGCCCGGCCCTGTCTGCAGCACCCTACCACTGCATATTGCAGGATAGTGTTCTATATCGCGTAGACACATTTATGCACAACGGTGAATGGTTTGTCAATGAAGTGGAGATGGTTGATGCTTCGCTGCTTCCTGGTATGCGGGTGCCTGTTCGATGCGTGTCAGCTGCTGTTGAGGGGCATGTCGCGTGCTGCCGTGTTGAGAAGCGTCGACACAACCGTATGATTTCGCAGAAAGCCACTCATGCATGGGTCGGATTAACCCGCACAATAGGGTGGCCCCTGTATCGCCTTCTCAGCCACCACCATCAGGACTTTCACACGTTCTTTTGGGAGGCATTGTCGACCTCACTAAAGTTCGGTTTGTTGAATTGAAAGCAACCTCTTGAGCACCCTACATCCTTTTCTTGTGCATTTGCATGTTGGCAAAACCCCCCTGAAGCTCAGCCTTGAATGCACGGCAAAGTCACCAAGTGCAAGTTGCCGTTTGAGGATGTGATTGGAACTGCCATGCCTTTGTACGCGTCCTCACGCGTGCACACACACACACACCCTTTTTCATAGCAAACTATTGTACTATGGCAGCTGGGCTCTTTAGACTGCACTGTCCTGCCCCTGAATTTGCGGGTTTCCTGCTGTCAGTTGCCAACCCCTTGGGTTCGGATCCGCAACCTCTGGGTAGACTTTTGGGCTGTGTTCAGAACCCTCGGCTGTACACCCAGCGTGAGTAGTTGTGCACGACCAGGGATTTGACCCAGGGGCTTTGGCTGAGAAGCCAACCACCAGCACCACTCCACCATTCGGAAGAGTGTGTGTGCGGAGTTTGATTGTGTTTGGAAACCCACAAGAGCCACGGCGGAAGAGATTTCTGAACGAATTTCCTCTAATACACACAATCACCCTGTGTGTGTTGGGGGGGGGGGGCACGGGTGCCACACCACGGTTTGGGGGGCTGCAAAGGGTAATGCCGTATGGGTCCTTAATGTCTTGACCACCACAACCTGCCTCCATGGAGAAACAGAAATAGTGGGGTCAAGACAGCGGCTTGGCGGACCTTCAGGACAAGATCAACCCTGCATCATGCAGTGAAGAATAATGGGTGACTGTCCAGGGCCCCGTAAAGAAACCACAGATGGATTATATGTCACACAGGGGGGGGGGATTGTTTGCCATACAGGCTCGTTGGGTACCGTGTAGTAGTCGCCGCCAAATGCCGCCACGAGTATCCCATGCTGCGCCTGGGGTGCAAACACGGCCCCTGGGCGCCTGGGTATCTCGTATTGCTCTGCACAGTACATCTGTTCTTGGGACCCCGATCAAACTCGAAGGGGGCGACTCAGGGGATTTGGCCGTCATGAGTTTGAATCTGGTTGGTCCAAAGCCAAAAGTGGGGGCAAACCCAGGGCCGATTGGGTGAAATTCAAGTTCATCTTCAAATTCGGCTTTGCATTCCAGTTCATGCGTTCGCCCCAATGACCCCCGAGTACACGTGCATCCCACGTTTTGCAGACCACACATGTTATGAGGAAGGAGTCGATGTTGTCAAGGAGCTTGCCAAGGTCTGTTGTGGTGCAAGCTAATGTGCATTTGTCTCGATTTTTGCGGTGCGTGGTTGTGTGTCTGGGACCAGTTGGAGTCTCCATGCACGTGCGCTGGGTATATACCGTGCTGTACAACGTTATGTACCGTGCTGTACAACATTTTTGGAGCACCATGCCCCCACAAGTCTGTGTGGACACCAAAATCCTATCATAGTGGCCGCCAGTCCGGGGTGGCCGAATAGGGACCACACAAGGAGCAGACCTACCCATGCATGTGCTCTGCATGCATGTGCGCCAAATGGTATCCATGCATGTGCCATGTGCATATTCCTGCATGTACCTGCATGCATTCATGCATGTTACCTGGTTGGGTGGGGTATTGGTAGGGCACAGGCAGCCACACTTGCAGTACATTCCATTGCATCTTCAGCTTCGGTGTGCACTCTTGCAGGCGCTTGTAGAATTCAAGCCCAAAGCACAGCTGAGGGCCAGACCTCCAGACCATCCGATATCCGTCAACGTGTTGGACGTCGAGCCCAAACCTCAGATGCACGGTGTTCGCGCTGAAATCGACTTGACATTCCCCGTCCTCAAGCACCGCGAAGGTCTCTACAAAGTGCCGAGATGAGGCAGTGTCAACGACTTGGGGGGGGGGGGGGGGGGCTTTGGTGGGGGGTCTCGCACCCTTTGGCGGCTTGCGCCCTGGCTTTGCATCTTCCCTTTCCCGATCTTCTCTGGGCACACACTCCTCGCCCAAACAGCGCCTCAGGCCCTGTTTCCATCAACGGACTCACGACGACCACAGAAGCCAGACACGTACCGTACTGTTACTGCCCAAACCCACAATTGACTCCCGGGTACCCCCCCGGCCTCTCTTAGCCCGTGCAGTGGTCAGAGGGTTGTTGTCGAGAAAGATTCGACCCAGCGAAACTGACTTTGATGGGGACCATCGGTTTGACATGGGAGCGCCATGTAAGGTCGGCTCCCCACCAACAAAGGCTGCAGGGCATCACTGTGTGGCAGCCATCGCCCCTTTAGGCTTTTGATGACCTCCGTTTCCGTGGCACGACGCAGTGGGGGATTCCAAGGCCAAGTTGTGACCCCCCACCCCGCGCTTTCCTTTGCGGCGCTCCGTACCTCAGAAGCCTAACCCCGCGGAGGGGCTCAGCCGTTGGCCCCAACACCCGATTTTCTTTGCAGCCCTCTGCCGCACCAAAGACCCTAACCCGATGCCTAAAGAACATGACCCTAACCCCATACCCCTGAAACTCATGGCCCTTAGTGTCCCAAATCCTTCCCACACAAGTTGTTTTGAACTCCCCGCTCCCGAAAAGCGGCGCACGGGTGACCCCAACCCCATCCCAAAGCCACATGGTCGTGGGGGAGGGGCAGGATGGCCACGATGGCCATTTGTTGCTGGACTCCGAGACCCCCCCCCCCCCTTTCCCTTGTCCAAGCAGCACTACGCGTTGGTTCCGTCAATTTTCGCACCGTGGATTTTGGCGGTGCATTTTTCAGTTGGTCCTACTGTGTGCTATGTGTGCTGTGTACCTTGGTTTTGAGATGCACGATGTTCATATTTTGTTTCAAGGAAGCTGATTGGGGCATGATGGCCCTGTACCATATTTTGCCCCTCGGTTTTCAGAATAATACACCATGTCTTTCCGCATGTACCATTCACAGTGTAATGCGTAAGCAACACCCTTGTCCAAGCAACACTGGGCGTTGGTTCCGTCAATATATGTTCATTTACTGTTGCTTGGACAAGGTGGGAGGGGGCTACTCAACGATCCGCCAGACACAAGCCGATGGGGACCAGGTGGCAGCTGCCGGCGCCGCTCCTTGAGCTAACTCCTTCCCCGACAGAGAGTTGCACCTTAGCAGGGGCTTGTGCATGATATTTGTTGGTCCCTCTGACGCCGCACTACACAGGGGATGCCTTAGGTGCCTGGGGTGGGACGACCTGCCGCGTACCCCTGCATCCAATCCCTTGCGCATCAGCGTCCTGGAGCTCAGTACGCCAGTGCCCTCCCGAATACGATGGCTTTGATTGCTTTACATTGGTGCCGTTTTGAGGGTGAGTGCGCCCTCGTGGCGTCCACTACCCTGCCTGCGCTTACGGGCGTCGCACCCACTCGCTCCCCAACCGTGGAATTTGGAGGGTGCTCGCCACCACATCTGATGTCGGAAGTTGGAACACATGCTAAACGGAAGGAGGCTCTCAAATTATCTCTGGGGAGGTGGGGTGCCACGAATCACATGCAAGCATCCAGAAGAACGGCACACTAACTGGCGCGTAGTCCCCCGGTTGGCACTACGTAGCAGTACTCGATCAGCCCATTGCACGTCAGGAAATGTACCAACAAACACAGTGTGGCGGTGTGGTTGTGTGTAGAGGTGTGTGCACGTACGTCTACATTTTTTAATCCTCTCACCTGAGGCCCCTCCACTGGCATTAGGCACAACCGCCTTCCTCTCCAGAAAAATGCCTGTACCTGTCATGGATAGGGGAAGATACAGGGAGGCGGGGTTTGGTGGAGGGGGGATTTCGTGGGAAATTTTCATCTTTCAGGAAGGTGGTGAAGTTTTCCCCTGGTGGTGAAACTTAGGGGTATGTGTTAGGGCAGTGAAGATGCCATTGGCACTGCATTCTGTGGGTCCATAGCTTTTGGGCAAGTGTTTGGAACAGTAGATTTTTTCAGATGTGGTGAATTAATGCTTCTTTCCGTGGCCATTTGATTTGCAAATCTTGCTGACTTTGAACAGGGCATGGGCTTGCACGTTGGGCTGTGTGTGAGGCAGTTGAGAGATTTGGGAGTTCCAAGGGTGGCGAAATTTCCCCCCGCGAAAATTCCCTCGGCGAAATTATCCCCCCACCAAACCCCCCACCCCCCAGGCCCCCACCCCCTGTACTACACTGTACCTTACCGTGGCGCCTAATTCCGAGGCTATCTCGTACTGTTGCCGAACCTTGGCAAATTCATACAAAAAAAACGTCGATATGCACCCCCCAACCCCATAAGACATTTGTTCAACGTGCCCAGTGCTACCACGTTTTTTCTGTGACCTGCTTGTTTGTCAAGGGAAGCTGGGAGGGGGGGGTTTGAGTCAAGCTGGGGGGTTGCAATTTTGTGGGTGTGCTTTGGAAATCCGTCCCACTGCTCACAAATGCCGCACTCTACCCTCATCTTGTCCACTCCCCAATCCCTTGTGGCGATGATGGCAGGCGGTGCATTCTAAACATTGTTCGGCGGTGTAGCTGGTATTTCAGAGCAGGTTGGATTGACCCCATGTTGCTGGATATGGTAGTGATGTTTTGATGAATTACCACGTGTCATTGTCTGAACCCTAACCGTGCTACTGGTAGGTTGTGCGGATCGAGGTAGGATGGGGGGCGATTGAGGGCCCACTGGCTTTGGACATTCATGTTGTGCCCCGCAAATCTGCCACATTCAACCACTCAGCAGCATCCCCACAATGCTCATCCACGGCACACATGTCCATCACATCTCCATACAACACCCTGCTGATCTGGTTCTATGTGCAACCTTTGAGATGTCAATAGTGCAAGGTAGGGAACGCCGCTGTAGTAAGTCCCAGGGCTAGGTGCTCCTTCGCAAGTTGGCCCCGTCACCCTTGAATGCCATGCCAATGTTATGAGCTGCGTTGCCCTCTTGCCCTCTGCGTGAATGCTGAAGGTGCCATCAGCGACGAAGGTCACCTAGGTCTGCATTGCTACCCTTCGTGGGCCTAACACAATGTACGCGTAGGCATGCCTCTTTGTCATCTGGAGATGGGAGGATCCCAATCCAATACTTCCCACTGACACTCAAGGATGGGGCGGTTTGCATGGTGTGTACCCTTGGAATTGTGGAGTTGTATTGAGCGACCCATGCTGCAAACCTGCAGCTGTATTGCCCAGGACGTTTTTTTGGATGGATTTTTTTTCAATTTAACGAAGATTGTCCCACTTTTTTTTTTTTGCAAAAAAAAGCACCATTACCACAGGGCACAATGTTATTTCACACACAAAATTTCACACACATGGGAACATGCAACCATAATGCTTCCACCCCACTATGGGGGGGCGTACCGTGCGCTGTGCACGCGCTTTGCGCGCGCTGTGCGAAAAGTTGGCTGTTCTCCACCACCGGGAGTTCGGTAAGTTCAGAAGATTGAAAGGACGTCATTGAATGGCTGCTGCAGTGGACGGGGCTATACGGGGCAGAATTTAGGTCCCTGGGACCCATGGCAAGCATTAGATGTTTGAATTTTTGAGATTTGAATTGATTGTGCATGATTCCGCAGGTGGGTGGTTTTCAGGGTTGTTACCTGGATAATCACCGTAATAATTGGCGCTGTGCACGCACTGTGCGCGCGCTGTGCGAAAACGCCCCCTGGGTACCCCAAGAAGGCGGGGGTGATGTCGCCATGTTGATTTCTCCCCACTATGGGGACCTCTTGGCCTGGGGATAGGGAGCCACAATCTACGCTTTGTGTGGCCCCTTGACTCGGGAATACGGAGCCTTGTGAGACCACTGCCTCAACCACCACCTAAACTTGTTGCCGCACTGAAAATACCTTTTGGTGCGTGCCACTGTGAACACATTTGGAACATTGAAGAAGAACTGACCCCTGACTTGGTCCTGACAGCACTGAAAAATCTCAAAAAAGGGTCCTCTCCGGGAATTGATGGATTCTCAGCAGAAAGTTTTCCTGCATTCCCAGAACAAATGGGCACCAAAATGTATGACACTCAAATTTTTTACACAAGGCTCCATGCCAACAAGCTGGGTGACAGGGCTTCCGTCCCCAACTCCCAAGGAACGGGGATCGATCTCAGTGACCACCCTGCGCCCCATTTGCCGGCAAAACGTTCCCTACAAATGGGTCACGGGGACAATATACCTCATGATTGAGAACATAGTGCGTTCTGTCACCCCGCAAAACAAAAAGCATTCATCAAGGGGAGGTTTATCTTTGATCACATTTGGGACATCAAGGGGGTGTGGACGGTGATGACAGAAGGAATGTTCTTTTGTATCGATTTTGCAAAAGCCTACCACTCTGTACACCACGACTATCTCAGTGTTTTTTTTTAATATGTTTATTGCCCTCCCCTTCCGATTGATTGCCCTGCTCATGTCAATGTTCAGATCATCCTTCATTTTTGCAGTAGGAAAACGAATGGCGCCTGAAGTGCAGGTCATACCTACCTTGCTCAGTTAAGAGTCAGGCAAGGAGACGTCCAGATCCAGGAGATCTCCAACACTGTTTGTGATGGTCTGCTTTGTGCTAGTGAAGGCGCTGCAACACAAATCAACCCACATCAAGGACCTCTTTTATGCAAATGACTTAGTCTTAGTCTTAGTGACACGGAAGTCGGTCCACTCGTCCCAAGCATCTTTCCAGTGATGCACAGATATGGAACGGTACTGGGGCTGGTCAACAATTTGGCGAAATCCGCGTTTTTGATCAAAAGGGTCCTCGTCTAACACATACAGAAACTAGCTGCAGTCCTTTGGCATTCCAATGGAAGACAATGTAAAATACTTTGGCATCCTCATGGGGTGTGTGTCGTTGAATGAGGCATTTGCACCGCTCATGTCTGGGGCCCTGCAGCAGGCCATGTTTATGAAAAGTCTGCCACTAACAAATGCCAAGAGAGTGACACTGCTTGCTGTGGTGGCAGCTCGGGCCCATACCCTGGAACACATACCCATTCCGGTGGCATTGCCCACAGTGGAGGTGTTGGAAAATAGCTTGGCACTCAGTGCTATTCAGGGATACACAGTTCAACACGAACTATTCCCCGTCCCTCATCCAGCAACGTGTACCATCCATTCCCCGACTATGGGTAGACTCTGATCACGAAGTCACTGCCCTTGACATGGAGTCCAGTGTATGCGGACATGTGCAGTGATCGAGATGATTGGGACTATACCACCATGTGGCAAGACGCCCTGCCCCAACCACGGGTAGACCCAGTGGCCACAGGTATGGAATTAGCACAACCCCTTGAGTTCGCACCGCTACTAGAAGCAGTAAAGGCGCTCCAACGCAACCTGATCACGTTCAACAAGGTACCGGACACACCGCAGCCGCACCTTAGCAAAATGGATCCCACATTGACACAGGCACAGACAGAGCTTGAAGCAGCATCGGACCTAATGGTACAATCTGCCTGCCACACACCGCCAAAACCACACCCCCTCTCCACCACAGCACTCACACAATCTGCTTGGGAAGACCCGCACGAGGCACGACAACGGAACTTGGCATGGTTGTTGTGACAGGCCATTGGGTCGTTGCATTCAGGGGAGTGCTTGGGACATCCCAGGGTGTTGCAAGCTGCAGATTGCCCCCCTCCCTCCTTGATGGGACCAGCATATAAACCTAGAGCACATCAACAAAAGAGTCAACCACTGCCCATGACTGGCATGCACAGAAATCTGCCTGTGTCCAGCGCGACGCCACAACAAGGGGACGCCTGGAACAGATCACCCAGGGTGGTGGGCCCCAGCCGCCACTTGTTGCGCATGCCGATGACTGACTCCCCTTTGTCCCTGGCAGCATCCCTGCAGCTGTTGGACTCAGTACAGCTGGCAATGGAAGAACAGCCCCCTAGCCCACTGAACTTTTGTATAAGCGATCAATCCAGTCACGTGGGACGCGACGGGGGCATGGAGTTCACAATCTCCTGCAGTACTGAGGGATCCACGTGTCCAATCCCCCCCCCCCCCTGTGAGACCCCCCCCCCCTGATTGGCTGCGTGTGGCGTGTACGTTTCGTTAACCAGACCTGTACCCACTGGGTTTCTCAAACCTACGGCCCACAACACAGGTGCTGAGGGGTACTGGCCGAATGGGGGGAGCACAGTGCAGGTACGCCAAGGGACTGACCTCTAACCAGCATGCACACCACCAACCCTACAGAGTCTCAGACCAATCGAGGACACGTAGGCTGCAAAGGGACGAGGATCCAGGGCTCAGTAGTGTGAAAATGTAGGGGCAGGCCGAGTGCAACTCCAGAGCGGACCAAGGCATATGCACATACGGAAGGCAGCCTCGAAAGAACACAGACGGATGCACAGGGACAGTCACCTAGCAAAAAACTGGACACTGTGATGGTGAACTCGCCGGAGAACAATGGCTGGAAGTGTCTATGTAACATCCAGCTCAACCTACCGACCATTTGATGCCCCCGCACCTGGCCAACAGCTAGGGCCTTTGCCCTCTTCTGTGTGGACCCGACACAGTGCAGTGAAACAGGGACAGTCTTGGGGCTCCGTTGGCACCTACCAAGGGAAGGGGAGGCTGTGTAGGGAGGTAAGGATGGGCAAGATCGGGAGATCAAGGGCATGAATTGGTGAGAGGCCGCTGGGCACCACCGCCTGCGGAGGGAAAGGGTTAAAGGAAACACAAGGGTAAGTGGCTAGAGGCCAATATGCGCCGCAAGCTTCAGCTGGCAATCCATGCAGGCGTCATGCCAACCCCCTCCTCCCCCTTGGACAGTCCCCCCGTTGGGAAAGGGGGTGGGGTCACTTGCCCCAAAAGCCTACGGCGCCGAAGAAAATTTTCCACCAGTTACAATGGAGTTGTAGTGGAAAGGTCAGGTTTGGGTCCGCACGCATGCCCCCTCCCCCCCCGTGCTGAACGGCTGAGTCCGTCGACCCAGGATTCTTCCTACCCCCTGTGTGGAGTAGTGGAGACACCGGACCATGCGCCGGGGACTGCTTGTTCCACAAAAGAATTTTGCTACACTTAAAAAAGTATGGGAACCTCTACAGGTCCAAGGTAAGCAATACCAGTGTGGTAGCATCCCTGCATTGCACTCGTTCAAAAGTCCGCAAGGTATAGCACAATGGTCAGCGCTCGCAGCACATTGGACACTGCACAACACATACCGAAAAGGTGGCACTACCACCCCTGATGCATTGCTCACCATTTGGGTCAAATTCACAGCGCTCCGAGTCGGTTGGGAGCCACTTTCAGATTTCTCCCATGTCTTTCATACTTTTCATGCCAGGTTGCTCCACTTCAAGAATCAGGGAGTGGTCACAGGACCTTGCATCACATATGCTGAGCCGAGTGAAAAAAAAAAGAAAACAGAAACTATCGTTTGCTGTGTAAACGGTGGTTTCTGTGTTGGCTCCCAGCCTGTTTGTATGTTACACAGATTATTTATTGTTTTTAGGGCTAGACAGCCCAGTGGCCCTGCACCAGACTTTTGTCTTGTCCCTTCCCCTTCTTTCTACAATAACTGACTGTGTTGGCAAAGAGTGCCAACACACATTTTGCTCCGCAGACCTCAACTTCTTGACTGCCGTCAACCTGTACATCCACAATGCCGTCAGACAACAACAATAAGAAACGCCCTGCCGAGGAGGAACCCGAATTGGCAGCAGTACGGGCATTCATTGAGCACGCCTTCCCACTGTGGGTGACAAGGGTATCTCCGGACAAACTCGCCAATGGCGTGGCTGAAATGTCCATCCGGTGGGTCCAAGCTGGCCACAATGTTCCACAAGTATCGAACGCTCTCAAAGCTCAACTGGCCATAGACATACCACCAGAGAAGATACTAGACATCCTATTCGCCTGGGAGGAGGTCCACAAATCCAGGTATCTGCCGGAGACTGGTAAATTTATACCGCTGAAGACGGCAAGTGGCTCCCGCAAGTCGTCAACCTCTGAGTCCGAGAAGAAATCCTCCATCAAAATCCTGGAGTCTAAGATCGAGGAGCTGGAAAAAGGGCTGGCTAAGGCAGAGAAGGAGAGATCCAAGTCCAGCAGGGAGGACTGGCTTGCCCTGCTTCTCACTGTCCAAACGATCCAAGATTACAGGGACTCCACCACTGGCCTGACTGGATGGATGATTGATGTGCTGGACATGGTATCGAGCGCAGTCGAGGAAAACATCCTGGATGATCCCCCTGTGGTCCAGGTCAGCGACATTTGGGCGCTGGTGGTGAAGGCCTAGAAACAGTACGAGCGCAAGTATGCGAGGTTCAGTAAGGGGTCTAAGACCTCTAAAAAGAAACGCCGATCCAAATCCCGGTCGCCCAGGAGGTCCGGATCCAGCAGGAGGCGACGACACCGCCGTTCAAAGTCCCGCTCGCGCTCCAACTCCCGCTCGGCCCGTTCCGCATCCACTGGGTCGTCTGGGGAAGATACCGACATCGAGTACTACTATCGTGGGAAGTTCCGCTTCTGCGAGGTTGATGGGATTGAGTATGTTGTCTCTGCCAGCGGCAAGCGATGGCGCACCGACCGTCCCCCGCCGGGGGACTGCGACTTTTGCGGAGGCCGCCATTGGGAGTGGAAATGTTCCAGGCGTCACAGGCGATGAAGCGGCTCCTCAGGATCCAGGCAGGGCAGTGGGCACGGGCCCTGTCCACCTGATGAGCTGGAAGAAGGTTTCTCACAATGGGCCCAAAGACTTGACGACCTGCGCCAAAAGGAAAACCCGTCCGACTGGAGGACTGTCGCGCTCGCATCCTGGGCCAACTCAACACTCCAAATTTACGCAGGCCACGTCAAAGCCATGGCTGCCACACAATTCGCATCGGAGGCCAGAGACCCCAAAATTGTCCTGCGAAAGTACCTCTTCGGGCTGGCTCAAAGGCACACCACAGCGTCTGGTATGCGACAGGCGATCAGTGCGTGCAGACTACTGGAGGAGCTTGACATCTGCCCCATCTTTGTCCCGTCCAACGCATGGCGGCTCGTCCGTGGTAAAGAGAGGCTCGCGGGGGCAGGCAGATCGCAACGGTGGGGCTCGCTGGAGGTGCTGGAGGTCATGGGGCGCAGGGCGCAGTCACCACACGAACGACTGGTCGCAGCGCTGGCAGTACTGTCCACAGCGTACTGCCTCAGAATTGGGGAGGCGGCCAGCATCCGGGCCGTCGACCTACTCCAAAGCAAATCGTCTATCCGATTTTTCGACCAGAAATCCAAGCGCCAATGGGTCACCAGGCCAGCTGGGAGCTATATTGACAGACTATCTGGCTTCCTGCGGCTTCAAGTCAGCATCCAGGGTCGGCCTATCATCGCAGGGGGCACTCGGGCCCTGTCCGCAACAATGTCGCGGCTCCTTGAGGGCACGGAGTTCCACGGTATCACGTGGCACGCGTGGCGCCGCGCGGGGGCCACCATGTTTGTGCGAGCAGGCGGTACGATGCCAGAGCTACTGCAATGGGGTCGCTGGAAGTCACTGCGGGTGGCCCGGAAGTACGTCGCCCGATGGGATGGAGTACCGTGGGCTAGAGGCAAAGTCCCATGGCCTGTCGTTATCCCTGGATCGGTGGGAGACTGGCGCTATGAATGGCGGGAGTTCAAGGCCAACAACCTGTGGCCCCCCCGTCAGTTCATCCGAGACACGGAGTTGGAGTGGTGTACGGACGACTCAGGAGCTGAAGATGTGGACGACCAGTCTGGTGTCCCTGATGTTCAATTCGACGTGGGAATTCCGGCCTAGGGAGTTAAGAGGACGGCACGCTCCGCAGAACCAGACCTTCCGGTGCCTAAAAAGAGACCTAGCGCCAACACCTCGACGACAGGGTCATCCCCATCACGTCCAGAGGTCCAAGGTGGCCCAACTGGCGACCAGATGGCCCGGGAACCCGCCACCAGTGCAGGCAGGCGTGCGCATCGAAAAGTCCCAGCCCGGCAGAAGCGGCCAGCTACTACGAACATATCTAAGGATACCGCCCGACTCGCGTCACTCGCCAACAAGGCGCGCAGGACGGCCCAGGCCTCAGGGGCGGGAGTTCGATGACACTTTATCCATGCGACCTACGCATGGTCACTCTTCTCGTCAGATTCATCAGTGGCGGTCCCAACTGTGGCGGTTGGCTCGGCGGGTCAGGCTACCACCACGCTGGACGTTTGCTCAGCTGTGGCGGCCTCTGTTTGCTGTGTTTATGGTGGCGGTGGAGTTTGTTCGTAGGTTAGACTCGTTTCAATATGTTGAGTTCATATTGGATACTGTTAAGCACTTGCAGTTTGCTGAGCTACTGGCCACATGTGTTGGCCTGTCCCCGACTAGTCCCAAGAAGGGGGCGTCACCGGGTCCAGGGTGTACAGACCAGAGGGGTCATCTACAGGTGCCAGTTCAGGTCGCTGAGATGGGACTGGGACCTGCAGGGAGGGTCCCAATACCCCAGGATATTTGGGACGCCGTTGCCACGCACCAGGCACTCTCTGCTATGTCCAGTGTGGAAGTGCCCCGGAAGCGCCTTCGTCCTGAAGAGCTGGCTATGACTCAGGCGCTGATTCGACAGGGTCACTTGTCTGTCATACTCGACGGCATGCGCGGTTCCGGACGTGCGCCCAGTGCACCCATTTTTGTCATTCCTAAGACTGCCACTAAATGCTCTTTTATAGTCAATTGTACCCTTGGCAACCAGGCTCACCGTGGTCCTAAGCCACATATGATCCTTCCTAATTTGCATACTTTGAGGCACAAGTTCATTCGCTGGGCTGCCATGCCCCGCAGCGCTGCTCCCAGTAGATGGCTTATTAAACTGGATCTTACAAACTGCTTCCCATCGCTCAAGATTCCAGAATCTGCCTGGGGCACTTTTAGGGTCCAGGGCCCTGCTGATTCCACCTGCGACCTGCGATCCCTTCCTTTTGGGTGGAAGCTGTCCCCTGCCATCTGTCAGGAGGTTGTGGGTAGGTTTGTGGCCGCCGGCCTGTCTTGCATGCCAGCTCCACGATCCAACACTGATGGTAGTGCGATTGATTATGACCACTACCTCGATGACCTACTTTTTGTGCAGGAGGACAGGCCCTGGTTGGAGATGTGTGGCCGTATGTTGCCAGAGATTTTACAGCTCCAGGGTTATATTATCTCTCATAAAAGCCAACTCCAGCCTGTCCAATCTACCACCTGGTTGGGCAAGGACATTGACCTTAAGCAGTTATCTGTCGGAAATTCACAGTACCCGCGCACGCGAATTTTTTCGGCCCTTATAAATATCCATGGACGTGTTGTGCGCGCTAAGACTGTCATTCGTGTCCTGGGTCTCATAGGGTGGTTGGCGGCCCCCAAGAAGGGGCATCTTCCGTTTCTGGCGGGAGTTTGGACAGCGGTTTCGTACAGCCGGTCTGAATATATCCGGGTAACCGGTACATTCTGGAGATCGCTGGTTTCGGCGTCCCTGGTGGCCATGCCTGATTTCCGTCCACCCCCCGTTTTATCTCAGTCCTGGTTATATGCTAAATGGATTGCGGTGGATGCTGCAGAGTATGTCAACAACCGAGGGGCCGTACGCTACCGGGTAGGGCTGTACTCCTCAGGCAGGGGCAGAGTGTTTGAATGTCCCTCATGGGTGTCCACCCAGCAAGTCGCAGAGATGTACGGTGTGTCTCTCCTGGTCAAATTTTCAGTCTCCAGTCAGTTCCCCCAGGTCACAATGCTCCAGGACAATATGCAGACGGTGTGGGGAACTGTCAATCTCAGGGCACGGACCCGGCACTGGAAACAACAACGCATCCTCCGAGGGGTCGTCCACAGGCTCCGCACGTCGCAGCTGACCCTGCACGTGACTTGGGTGCCAATCCACCTACAGCCAGCGGATCCACTGTCCAGGGTGCAGTCCCTCCATGCCAGTCACATCAGGGATGCTACCCGCCAGGCGGCTACTATATGGTCTAAACTAATGCAATCTTTGGATCAGGTGAAACCATACGGGGTGGTGTTTGTCCCCCGCTGATTTTAGTGTCTACTGTGATCCTGCGATTTTCACTTCTTCTCCACTCTTTTCTCTTTTGATGAGACATCAGTCTGTTGCAGAGCCCATTTTTTTTTTGAAGCCTGGTACACCCAGGGGCATCCAGTGTTGAGGTACATAAGGGCAGGAAAGAGGCCTAGGTGGTTCCTGCTATTGCAATGAATTCACTGTGTTTTGATGCATGTATCACTGAAACTATCGTTTGCTGTGTAAACGGTGGTTTCTGTGTTGGCTCCCAGCCTGTTTGTATGTTACACAGATTATTTATTGTTTTTAGGGCTAGACAGCCCAGTGGCCCCGCCCACCCGCCCCTTGCCTGTCTTCTGTACTACGCACTTGCTATGATGAACTGCTACCAGCCAAGCCTAGGTGGTTCCTGCTATTGCAATGAACTCACTGTGTTTTGATGCATGTATCACTGAAACCGCAAGCGGCATCGGAAAGATGACCGCAAGCAGGAACTCGCTGTCATAGCCATGCAGCAAATAAAACAAACACAATCGAGAGGTCTGTCGGTTATTTACACCGACGGCTCTGCATAACTGGTGGGGGGCGTGGGCTGGATTGTAGGATATGGCTGTCACGAACCAAGGCTGTGGGAGGAGGCAAATCACCTGCTTATGTTTATGGAGGGCTGCAGGGGGCAGCCATCAGGTGGCGAGCCCAACAATGGGTCACCAGCAAAGGCCTAGTTTAAATGTCGATCTATGGATTGAGCTCCTTGAGATGCTTGATGTGTCACTGGCTAGTTACGAATGGATAAAGGTTCCAAGTCAGCTGGCAGGTAACGAGCGAGCAGATGCAGTCGCAGAGTTGGGGAGGAAATCCTCGCCCCTTTATGTCAAGGCAAACAGACGCCCACGGCTGTTGCTCACACTTGTGGCAGCTTCGCCGATAAATGAACCACAGAGATCCCCTCTAGTGGACACGGGCTCTGTGTTGAAGTTTAGTGTAGAAATGACACCGTTGACATGTGATGCGGACTTAATTTTTTCCCAAGTCACACCAGCAGCACAGGGAGGGGTTCTGCCCTCCCCTGCCAGATAGCTTGAATTTGAATCTGCTCTTGATTTTTAAACCCCAACAGGGGCCTCAGGGGTTGCGGCCAATAGACTCGCCAGCGGATGAGGCAACATTCTCTGAGGACCAATCGGTGGCGTGTGCGCTAAACTTTATGGATGACGATGAGTTCGTCACTTCAGCAGATGAAGCAGTCTCCATGGGGAGTACTGATTCCGATATGTCACTATATTGACGTGACCTAGGGGGGGACAAAGGGTTAGACCGTGGCAGCCACACCAGGGACAGAAGCTTGAGGTTTGGCCGAATGGGAGCCAGCAATATGCGCAACCACAAGAGTTGTCCAGGTGCCTTCCCCAGTAAGTGTATGCACACCCCAGGGCGGAAAAAACCACACAATGGAGTGACACCGGCAAACAAGAGAGGGAGGAGTCAATAACAGATTGTTCAGAGAGGCAATGTACGCATAGAAGAGCTCGCTGTACATAACAATGAATCGGGAGCAAAAACTCTAACGGAACTGAGCATCTACGGTTCGAGAACGCTATTGACCTGCTGTAGACCCGCTCTATGTCGTTGAATGTGTTTGCGGCCCCCTGCTGGGGGAGGGGGGGTGGGGCGGCATTTGGTGACCGTTCCTCCCTGGGGTTGGAGGAACTGTCGCGCATTTTGGGGGAGTCTGTGATGGGGGCGGGGGGTGTGTTGCCCCTACGTCCCCTCATTACTCTTCCGTAGAGCTCAATGCACGCATGGCGGTGGGCCGCCCGCGCCCTGTGGGGCCGGCCCGCCCGCGCCCTGCTCGGACCGCCTGCCCACCAGCCATACTTTTCGGCGCCCGTCGTGCAGGAGCTGCTGGCCTTTGCGGAGCGCGACAAACTGCCCCAAGTGCAGGACTTCCTCCAGTCCCTAAACGAGCGTGATCTTGCAGCACTGCTGTCCGAAGCAGACGTGCAACACCTGCCACCGGGGGTTCACGGGCTGCTGCTGAGCTGCTGTGTCCGCAAAGGTCTACTGCAGCTGGCCACAGAGGTCTGGACTGCTGTGGCACAAGCTAAAGTGCCACTGACGCCCTCGGAGTACCGGAAAGCCATTCAAGTCTGTACCCCTTTTGTCACTATGTTGGTTAGCAGAACAAGGCTCTGTAAGTGTTAATGAAGCATGTGGAGGGGAGCGTCTGGGTGGGTTCGCTCCGGATGTCAGTGGAATGGGATGCCCTGACTCCCCGCCCTTTCTCCATGTGCCCCTGGACCCCTTCTTCTCCGGGCTGTTTGGAGTCTCATGGTCGACAGCAAAGCGCGATGACTGGAGACAGCAAGACAGAAAAAGATGTCGAAGAATAGCTACTGTGTTCATTGTTTTCTTAAATACTAGTCACCTCCTTTGCTCGGCTGCAGGATCCCAAACGAAATGAAAATATGAACAATAATGAAGAAAGGAAACAAACAGTCAATACAACTGAAATAGCATGCTTCTCGTTGCATGTTGACAGCTCGGCTTGGGCATTTCTCCAAATCAGCAAAGACAGATCTGGAACATCAGCGATGGTCTATCTGTTGCCTTCACTACAGGTGCACTGTAACAATCGGAAACGTTTCCTTCGGCGCCTTCGGCGCCATGGATTTGCCGGGCAAGTGCCAGTGAACCCCCCCCCCCCCCTCCTGAATGGGCAATGGGCACTGCCACGTACATAGGGAAAGGGTTTAAGGAAAGCACAAGGGTACTTGGCACAAAGCCAGCCAATAGGCCATGACTTCAGGCTTCTGCATGATGCTGACCTCATGCCAAACTTGCACTGCAAACGCTGCCTCATTTCTTGCTTCCAACCGACTTCCTTGAGTTTGTGCTAGACACTACAGGGGCCGGGGAATTTTTCGGCTTTCAGATTGGTGCCGAAATTTCCCCCACGAAATTTATTTGGCATGCACTGTGCCCCAAAATTTGGGTGTGCTGTTATTTCCCACAACTGTGCGCAAGACACCAAAACTTGGAGGTGCCGGAATTTTCCCCTACCGAAATTTCCCCCGCCGAAAATTTCCCCACCCCTGTACTAAAGGTGCTTGATGATGTACTTATTCCATGCACAGGGGATGGGGTGGGAGGGTACACTCCCGCTCTTTGAGTGCGATGCATTCCACTGGCATGTACCGAAACTGGGTAGCACGCCGTCACACCAATGGGCCAACCCCCTCCTCTGCCGCCGGATGGACACGATCCGCAAATGCTTTTGTGCCATGGAGCCCATAGCCTGGGGCCAAATGGGGAGTAAGCATCCCGGTGTCTTGAGGATGGCAGCTGCGCAGAGTGTTCAAACTGGGAACCAACCTGGCATTGCACGCCACCAACGGCATCCTCCACGGCCCTTATGCAAGCGGCTGTTTTTGTTCTATGGCTTGATAATTTCTATTGTCACCGGTTCCACCCCACCCCACATCACGACAATGGTTGGAAGTGTCTGTGGCGGGGACATCCAGCTCAGCCGATCGACCATCTAGATGGCCTCTGATGCAGCCCTCCATCCTCGCAGGGGTTTTGCCAGGCCACACAACCAGCCCGCCTCCGTGAAGTGCATGCCCATCTCCGTGAGCAGCAGCAGCAGCACATCTATCGGGGGGTCTACTCGCAGTTGTTGCAATCTTTTGCGGAGCTGCAGCTGCAGGACGACGCCATGGCTCTCTTGCGGCAGATGCAGACCGCTGGCGTCACACCAAAGCACGGGATCCTGAACCTGCTGATTGACAACTGCGATGCCGCTGGGCAGACGGAGTGGGCAGAGGAGCTGCATGCGCTTCGGCGGGGGCTGCCCAAGGTCTTCCCACCGCACTGCTTCGTGTGATTGAACGCTCTGATGGGGTCGACATGGGTGGGTGGCTGGGTGTGGGGGGCTGTGCGACTTACCGCATAATTTGCGGACAACAGTGTGTGTTCCACTGCTCTTGCCATTTTCTTTGGAGATGAGGTCTGGGGGGGATCCGCAATGTATGTGAAGTGTACCAGGAAATAAACGGTATGCGAGATACACCCGGTGCGAAATTTGCCCCCGTTGAGAAATCCCGGTGCGAAGATTCCCTACCCCCCGTATGCGAGACACCCAGGGCCCCCGTCATGCGAGACACACGGGGGTCTAGGACACCAACAAACCGACACACGGGCTTCGTAGATTCACGTACCCTCCCCCCCACACTTTTTCGAAGGGTCGCCTCACAGCGCCTGGGACAATTGCTCTGAGAGATTTGTGCTGGATGGCGGCCATAGTCGATTCTGTGGCCATGGGCCGCCCCTGGGCACAGG
This sequence comes from Eutreptiella sp. 'Long Island Sound 2002', assembly GCA_964036045.1. NCBI lineage: Eukaryota > Euglenozoa > Euglenophyceae > Eutreptiales > Eutreptiaceae > Eutreptiella > Eutreptiella sp. 'Long Island Sound 2002'. The sequence continues at coordinate 11,038,770 of OZ038385.1, forward strand.
GCAGCAGGTGTCCGGATTGTGTCCCGTTGGGACCTCATTTTAATTCGGTGCCAAGTACACTGCGGTAGTGAGAAGCCGCCGCCGCTGCCGCCATCAGTTGGCCTGCCCCAGTGCACGCCATAACCCTCTGTGTTCGCAATGCAGCGGCCTGGAGGCCTTGCAGGAGGAACACGTTGTCACACGGCCCTCTGCCCCCGCTTGCTTCACAATTAGGCGAACGGGGGGGAGGCTGTGGTAGGGGCTGGCACTGGCAGCAGGTCCCTAAGGCAGTGGACCGAGCACTACAGGACAGCGCTGGAGCGTCATATACAACGGCGCCACAGCGTACGATCCCCATAGCACAACGGGAAACATATACATTGCTCAGTGATACGAAGGGGAGGGGTGGGGGGGGGGTTCTGGCCCTCTAGGGATTTTAGCCAACACCCACACCCACCAGATCAGGAAACTTTTTTTCTGGGGGAAAATGAAATTTGCTAAAGGGACCGGAAATCTGAGGCTGCTTTGAGATACACAAAATTTTTTGTGGCCTCAGGACCCCCCCCCCCCCACCGGTATAGCATCGACCAGCCACTAACCAACCCCCTGCATACCACCCAAACGACTGACCATGAACGCACAGGAGCTGCTGCAAGACAGAGGGCGCGCACAGTTTTCTTTGCTTTCTCCCATTGCTTATGAAACGCTTGGAATTCTTGGAGGGGGGGGGGGGATCCAGAGCCTTAGACCCACCCACCCGGCTGAAGACCCACCCACCTGGACCCCACCCACCCTTTTGCAAATTGATTCTTAATAATGCAGGCTGGTACCTTGGACAAAGGCGTGTTGTGCGCGTGTGCCTGGGAGCAATGAATGGTTGCACCTTTCTGCTGCTCCACGGCCCTCAGTAGCCCCATCATGCCGAACTTGGAAATAAGCTCGGGTGGTAGGCTGGCGCCCGGCTCCCGCACCAAGATTCCTGGGATTGAGCCCTATGTCGTGGGAGTCAAACCAGAGGTCCCGAACACCGCGCGCAAATCCACACTCAAAGGCCGTCGGTTCGAATCCGAGGCCTGACAGGGCTGGTGTTCGACAGGGCCCGGCCAAACGGTTTGTCCGCCCGCTGGACATGTGAGATGGTGCTTGCAGCCATGCTGAGAGTGTCCCCTTGTCGATGCCCTCCCCATGTGAATAGGTACATTGCTTCATTAGACACTGACACATATGAGCCATTGGTGGTTGGACGCATGCCCAGTCGCGCGCCACCGTGTCAGCCTGTGTGGTCTGCGAGAGTAGGAATGGGGGGGCTGAGTGTACTTTAAACCAATGTTGTTGTTGTTGTCTTAGTGATTGACTGTCCATTTCACTCAAAGTACCGAATGATTTGCCTCCCTGTTCCACACGCGTGAACACATGCGCGCGCACACATACACATTCACACAGACACGCCGTTGTCTCCTGATTGGTCGTTTTCTCATGTGAGCACCTCATCATATGATGGCCGTCGTCCCACCCAGATGGACGGCTGGGTGGGTGGTTCCACAGCATCATATGATTTCTGATCTATCTATTCTATTTTCCTTTGGGTCTCTCTCATAATGAATACACGCAAAGAATAACGAGACATCACACTCACCACATAAGCAACTCATCACACACAATAACTGCATCATCCACAACATACAAACGTCTGTGTGGACAATAGCCTCACGCTTCGAAGTACTCTTTGACCCCGACCGTTGACTCTGCAGCGAGTGCCGAAGCCAAAGGAAAGTCACGAGCTGCAGCTCCGCATCCGCAGCGCGGCAGATCCGCGGGCCCTGGATGCCGTGCATGACGCGATGCAGCGTGATGGGCAGGCGCTGGACGCCGCAGTAGCACGGGAGCTCCTGCAGGCGTACACGGCGGCACGCGACTGGGCGGGGGTGAAGCGGGTCTGGACGGAGCTGCAGGGGTCGGGGATCGTCCCGTCCGGCCCCCTGTACAATGCCGCCATCGAGGCGTACTCCACAGCGCAGGAGGTGGACAAGCTGAAGGCAGTGCTGTCGGAGATGGAGGCGGCGGGGCTACCCATGGACGCTGCAATGCATGTGCCTGTGCTGCGCGCGGCCCTCCACAGCGGCGATACGGAGCTGGTACCATCCGCACCCCTTGCTTTTACTAGTCGCCGATTGCCGGCCCCGGCCCCCTGTACTACATCTCGTCCGCTCCGTAACTTCCAAAGCCCTGGACTGCCTCCCGTTGTGCTTCTGGGCTCCTCCTGTGTCCCCACCTGCCGCTTCTTTTTTCGTGTTTCGTATTGTTTTTTCGTCAATGGCACCCAACATTTCTCCCAAAGGCTGTGCTTATATGCAGGCTGAAGTTGTGGGTATTCCGGAGCCTGTTCGAAATGTAGTACCATAGGTGTAGGAGCCAAGCGCTCTGACCTCTCGACCGACTCTCTCTCTGAGTTGAGGTTGCGGCATCCCGTACCTCAGTTCCGGGAACCTGTGGGAAGCCTATATCAAGGGGGCAGTTAGCACACCGGGCGCGTCCCAGGCATCTTTTTGGGCCCATTCCCCACCCATGATCATTTTCGACTCCCTCCCTCCTTCAAGGCAGAGGCAGAGGTGTGTGCTTTGTGTTGTCAAAAGCGCTCCAACATCACCGTTTATGGTGAGCGCAAAGGAGCATTATTGTGCTGAATGTATTGACAGCCACGTTTGTGGGGATAATACTGTTTGTTGGGCACATGAGAAGTGACATGCATTGGCGTTGAATTCAGCTATTTCGCGCTGTGCAACGTGCTTTGTAGGGAAGGTTTGCGGTCTTGTAGCCTGGCGCTGTGTGGTCCAAGGCCACTGCCTCAAGTTGCTATGGCCATACCTACGCACTTGCCTCCATCTCCAACCGGTAATTGTGCCTACAACTTCAATATTTCAGCCGGGGAGGGGGAAAAAGAAAAACTGATGACCGGGGACGCCTGGGGCTCCTCATCAGTGTGGAATCGCGATGCCCAACCCCCTTGTAAAGTGGGCTAAGCGAAATACCATTCAGAAAGTCTATATATACACCAGGTAATGTGCCCTTTTGCATGTGACACGTGCAAAACCCAATAGAGCAAATGAGGAATTGGAGGAACTTGTTATAGCACGTGGTGCAAAGATTCTGTTGCCCGATGATCCCGCCAACCCTGAAAAGTGCACTATGGTGCCGGGAGTTGTGTGGAACCCACCAAGTGGACCAACGAACCCCCTCCGTCTTACCACGCCTGACCGCAGAGCGTCAGAGGCACATGACGAGGGAGAGGGTCAGGACGAGGTGGGAGAGGATGAAGGGGAGGCAGAGGTAAAATTTTAGTTAAAAATTTTTTCAAAAAAATTTTTAAAAATTTTTTTTACTAAGTTTTACCAAATTTTACTAAGTTTCACCAAATTTTACTAAGTGTTGCCTCATCCGGTACTAAGTTTTACCAAATTCCCTCATTTTTTACTCTCTATTCAAAATTTCAATTTTTTTGGTTTTGGGTGGGTGGGCGGTTTGGCCTGGTTGGGTGGGTGCGCTAGATAACGCCCCGCCCCCCTCCTTGGATAAGCACATCCCTGTTGCATGTGCGATAGGCCTGTAGTCGTGACGACGGAGGTTACACCTGATGCATCTTTTGGATGCCTGGACACCCTTGAATTGCTTTTGAGGGTGCAATGATACCGCAAACCATACTTCAGGGGCCCGAACAGCCTGAAGCTATTTTTGAGTGTGCCCTGGCACCGTCCGATTGCTTTAAAGGGTGAAGAGGCACATGCAGCCGTCTCGTTGTCCCATCGACCAATCAATGCCAAGGGCACCTGCCTGGAGGGGGTGCATTACGGGGAGGGGAAAACAACAGGCGAAGTTCGGCACAACAAAATTGCCATGGCATTTGTGGTCCGAAGCTCTTTGTCGAGGCATCATTTTTAGCCCTCTTGGCATGTGCATCTCCATTGTGCCCCACACTCCAGGAAATAAGAGCAACCATCCAAGCAGCCATCCAGAAGCCTTCGGGAAATAGCAGCAACCAACCAAAGGCCCAGAGGAAATTAACAACCACCATTCACGGTCCATGCTTGTTCTTGTGCCACAATCTGGAAATTTGTACCAAATTTTGCAGTGGTATTTAAGAATTGGTGCCAAATTTTCTCCGCACCAAATTTCACCATTCCAAGATTCATACGGCATAACCCGACAGCCCCCCCCCCCCCCCCCCACCCTCGTGACTTGGGAAGGATTGGGGGGCAAGTAAGGACGACGCCCCCTATTTTAAGGGTGGGGAACACAAAAAAACACCTTGGACAAGGTTTTTGGATGCTTGGGGTGGAGCATTTGGGCTCACAAAGGTGTGGGTAGGGCTAAAAAAAGGGCATGACATCACCAAAAGTAGGGTCACCCGTGACATCATCAAAATACCAAAATATGCAAGGTTGGCCACAAAAATGGTACGCTGGGGTGTAGGTGACCCCTCCCTTGGCCCTAGTGGGGCCAAAGGGTGAGGAATAGATCCAGTAGAAGGGATTGAGGGCATTGGGTTGGGGTGTTGGTGGGTTTTGTGAGCAAGAGACTACTATTTTCAGATTTTGGGGCTGTTTTGGGCGATGATGTCACTCAGTAAAAAAAACCCTATTTTTAGCAACTTGGAAGTGGCATAGCAACTTGCCACCATCTCAGATCAACCCGAAACCTCTTTTTTTGCAATTCTCAACCTCAAAATAGGGGGGGGGGGAGGTCCTTGATCCGAACCTAACCCCGGCCGGTGGGGCCCGGGTGTGGGGGGGGGGGGGGGGGCTGTCGGGTTGTGCCATTCATACATTCTTAGTTTCCCCCTTCCCCGGTAGTAAGTGCTCACCACTCTGCCGGCCATGCTCTGCTTCACTGCTGCGAAGGGGCTTGCGCCTCCTGCTGTTGTAGTCTGGGCCAGCAGCCACGGCGTGGAGTGTATGTGTGTGGTGTGTGTGTGTGTGTTCGGGGGAGGGGATGCCCCAAGAAAGGCACGAGGCCCGGCTTTGCACTGCCATACAACAGCTCTCCAATCGGGGAGGATGCCAAGAGGGCAAGTCTGCAGCCCCCTTCCACTTCAGGCCGCAAAGGTGCACCAGCAACTGGAGAATAGCAGCGGACCGCTATCTGCCGACGCTCTGGACATTCTGACAAGAGTGTACATGGGGGCTGGGGCTGTGGAGGACGCGCGGCAGGTCGCCGGGTTGGCTGCAGCTGGCGACACAACGCAAAACAGTCAAACGCGGAAGAAACTGCTGCTGCTTCGGGCACGCGACGCGACCCGCATGCTCTGCACGCGGCTTGCGGCGTGCCATCCTGTGCACGTGTCGGAGTGGCACGGGGCCGCGCACGCGCTAAGTCTGACCCGGGATGTGTGGGTGGCAGCGGCGCTTGTCAAGGCGTACACGGCAGCGCAGAACTGGAAAGGGGTTGATCGGGTGTGGACAGAGTTGCGGGAGTCGGGGACTGTCCCAGATCGGCCCCTGTTCAACGCTTTCATCAAAGCGTACTCCACAGCGCAGGATGTGGACAAGCTGAAGGCGGTGCTGTCGGAGATGGAGGCGGCGGGGATGCCCATGGACAAGTACACACATTTGCCTGTGCTGCTGGCGGCGCTCCACGGCAAGGATAAGGAGCTGGTATCACTCTTACCCCACCGTAGCACAGTGCTGTGTGGGAGGGGTCCTGATCATTGGATAGCCCTCGCCGCACCCGTCATGTGGGGCCCACACGCACAGAGGGTCCCGGAGGCCCAGTCGCCATACAGTCCCAATACGCGAGCCCCCCCCCCCCTTCCCCTCCTCCCCATTGATGGGCCAAAGTAGGCCCACACCATTGAGACACGCATGGGCGGATGCCCATCCCGGCGAAGGTGCAGTCCAGGGGCGTTGCGGGTGGAGTGCCAATTGGACACGCCAGGGGGTGCTGACCGACTCCGTTCGTTCGTCATGATCCCTGCTCCGTCAGGGGGCGTGTCACAGTGATTCAGGCCACGGCTGAGACCCGCGGCAAAGCGGAGGGCATCCAGCGTTTGAGAGGGCACATTGTCCAGCGGCGAACTGCACATTGGCCTACTCGGCCACGAACATGATGCCTTTGCGATGTTATGGTAAGACAAAGAAGAGCGCTGATGGTGTCTTCAAAATGAGTTGCCCCACCGGCCGCCTGCCCTTTGGGAGCAATTGTCGTTGTCCCCCCACTGTTGCTCTCTTTTTAGCGCTGGGCATTACTCTGCAGCAGAGATTCTTCCCCATGGCGTGTTCTTCTTTTCTCTCTTTCTTCGTTTTCTCTCTGCATTTCCCATGCGGCCTGCTCCCTTTGTGTGTTTCCTGCTGCAACACCTGTTTCAGGCTGCACAAGTACACCGGCAACTCAGGAACAGCAGCGAACCCCCCGAGGAAAGGGTTCTCCGCACGCTTAAAAGCATATACTACAAGACTGGGGCCTTTGAGGAGACGCAGCATGTCGACAGTCTGGCTGCGGCTGGCGGCACGGCGCAGGTCGACGCCAAGTCCTCCCTCGCCTCCGCCCACGCACCAGCCCGGCCCCTCCCACCTCCATCCCTCGGGCTGGACTCTCAAGAGGGAGTGGCGCACCCTGAGGAGCAGGTACAAGAGAACGCAGCTGAGCGGCCACAGCCGCCATCTCTGGCGGTAAGTACACGTACCTCCGCGGTGGGAGAGGCTGGTGCTGCAGCTCTTGCAGCAGAAATAATGGCGGCCTGCGACGCCGGGGATGCAGTGGCGGTGGCCCGCGGGCGGCGTCAGATGCGGGCCGCGAGGGTAAGGGCGGACGCGACGGTACTGCAAAAGCTGTTGCTGTTCTACCGGCGCGCCGAGGACGCCACCGCGATGCGTGTGACGCAGAAGGAGCAGAGGCTGCTGACGGCGCTGCTGAAGGCGCGTGGCGTGGTCCGCGCGGAGGTCAGCGCCAGCCCGGCGGATGTGTCGGAGTGGCATGAGGCCGCGCGGGCGCAGTGCCTAGTGCTCGATGTGCGGACGGCCGGGGTGCTGGTCAAGGCGTACACTGCCACGCAGGACTGGGATGGGGTTGCGCGAGTGTGGGCGGAGTTGCGCGAGTCGGGCACTGTGCCGAACCAAATCCTGTACAACGCCGTCATCAAAGCGCACTCCACAGCGCAGGACGTGGACAAGCTGAAGGCGGTGCTGTCGGAGATGGAGGCGGCGGAGGTGCCCATGGATGCCTACACGCACGTGCCTGTGCTGCTGGCGGCGCTCCACAGCAATGATGTAGAGCTGGTATCACTCTTGCCCTGCCGCAGCGTAGTGCTTTGATGCAGCAACGTTTCGTCCCGCAAAGTTTTATGTGGCCCTGGCAAGTGGCTGTGGAGAGAGCAGCGCATGTGGTAGATAAATTTCTGCCACGTTGTCATTTCAGCACCGCGGGTGCCAGGGACGCTGAAAGATGCGGTGCCGTGGCGCAATTGTCATTGCTCCACGGGAACCCACCATTCGAAGCAGTGCTACAGTCCATTGCAAACAACCACAGAAGGATCCCTCGTATCTCAGTAGTACAACAATGCTCTCAGGGACATGACAAATGTCTTACGGCGGCGCATAACCAGTGCCGCTGATAATGACACCGTGCTCATGGGGGAGCACCTGACGCGGCGCGCGCGCACGGCGCTGCTATTTGGCGACGTCCACGGGAAAGTGTTGTGTTGTCGTTTGGATTTGTGCTTTCACGCCGGGCACCTTTGCAGATGTACGGACTTGAGACTGTGAAGGACACGAACCGTGCCAAGGGCCATTTCAAAGATTATGAAGTGGGTGCCGATTGTGTTCTGCTCTTAATTGTCCTACGTTTGTGGGAAGGAGGGGTAGTTATACAATTTTTGTGGGCAAAGTGTTTGCTCTCTTGAGGGGCCAGTTGGAACGGGGTGTTCAGAGTGTTCAGGATGTTCCGGGTGTACTCGCCGCAAAAGTGGCGCACAGGGCGCGCGCGTGGTGCAAGTACTCCCCTGAAGTGCTGAATTGACAACAAACATACAAGGGTCCGTCAACAAGTGCCCACCAATCTGTTGGCCATGTTGTGCTTCGATGCTGTTCATTTTGGTGAAGGGTAGTTTGGGCCTGCCGGGTGTGTGTGTGTGTGTGTGTGTGTTTGTGCATGTCTGTGTGTGTGCGTGTGTGTGTGTCATGCTTCTTTGTGGTAGGCACATGCCTGATTCATCTGGATTCCATGATTTGTTGCATGTTTTGCGTGTTCACCTCCTTGTTGGCCCGGCGTCCAGTGCCTGCCTGTCGTTGTGCTAACTGAAGGGTGTATTTGGGTGTTGGTGTTCTTGCATCGTGCATGTGTGTGTGTGTGTGCGTGTCTGTGTGTGCGCGCGTGTATTGCTCGGGGCGGGGGGGGGGGGGGGGGTGGAAAACAACTTCGCGCCTGGAAAATTTTTTCGTACCCCCTCCCCCTTCCAGGGGTTGGCCGTGAAAAAAGTCTATCACACTAAAATTGTATCATTTGGAATTTTTTTCTCTTGGACAACAAATTATACAATTTTGGTAGTGGTTGCACCAAATTAGTAAATGTACTTGGATCACCTCTGTGCACATTGCAGGTGATGATTTGTTCTTCCCCAAAAATCTGCCAATGCTCGTGCCCCTTGTCCCATTGTGCTCCTTGCTTTCCTCTCACAGGATGTATGTGTTGTGCATAGGTCATGAAGTGTATGGACCCAAGGTTAGCATCCGAAGCCCCCGAGACTCCCATCTTCTTTTCCACTTTAGATCTCACCAATGTCAACTCACTTGCTTTCTTCCTCACTGGATGGTGCATGGGCAAACCGCACTACGAATGGTTGGAATTGCATTTGTGGGGAGCGGACACACAACAATTTGCCACCCATTGCCAGGGCAAGAAACACAAGGCTAGTATAGCTCCGCCATTGAAGGCAAAGTGCCAATTGCCAATGACGCAGTTCTTCTCCGCTGCTGCTGCACCTGCACCACCCGCCGATGATGATGCGCCCCCTTCTAGAGCGATTGCAGGGGAGGATGAGGTTGCAACAAGCCCACGGGCCGATGGCAGCGCTCTTGCCCTAGGTGCCGATTGGAAGTGCACAGGAGCACTGCCACTTGGTGTGCCAAATGCCAATGCCTTGCGTGGCCAATACCCCGTGATGCGGCATGCACACGAGAAGGTTCATTGGAGATACGTTGACGGTATGGGGACGGTCTCCATGAACCCCCTTTGCACCGGGGTGGCAGCCAGTTAGCAGCAAGCGCAAGAAGCGGCCAAGGGCTTCCCAAGGTGGGAAGGCCAAGAAGCCGTAGCTACTAGGGTGACAACAGGCAAGGCAACTCGAAACGCCAAACGACTCGAAACGCGAAACGTTGCAGCATGCGAAGCGAAACGACTACATGATAGAAATGGGCACCCTGTCATGTAGTGGGTCAGGCAACACACACAATGCCCAGTTGCAAGGTTGTTGCATGGGGGGATGGACGAACAATGTGCAACACGGTGCTTCTGATGCGAGCGGTGCATTTTTTTGATTTTGCAAATTATTTTTTCTCTCTCTCTCCTCATAAGAATTATACCATGTTCCTCAGAAGGCAAACACAACCCAAAACAAACATCGTGTTTGGTTTATGGGCACATATTTTGGTTGCGATGTGTGTGCAAAAATCACGGAGTGCCGCGGCACACACATCCACGTACACACACACACACACACACACACAACCATGGTACCACCAAGTACTTAGCCATTGTGTGACATGTTGTTGCCTGATCCACGGGGTATGGGGAAAGAAGTAGTATTGGGGTTTCTGACCGAGGGAGCAACGCCCCTCCTCCTTAACCACAGTTGAGGGGTGAGACTTCCCTACCACACCTTGCACGTTGAGCCGGGGCCGTAGTCTTCACATTGATGGAGCGATGGTGTCAAAAGATCAACGTGCACCGTTTGTCACTTGTCATGTTTGCTTTCTGTGCAATAAACTGACCATTCAGCTAGAAACATCCACATTTCATGGAAAGTCTGGATATATGTGTAAGGACAAAATTTTTGTACCCCCCCTCCCTCCCACGAAAATAACGATGTATGCCGTAACAAGGAATTTTTGTAGAAGGGCGCCTAATTGTGTTGAACAAGTCCTGTGTTTGACGTTCCATCCGACGAGATCTTGGCATTCAGTCCGTGTCTGCTTTTGATCAGTGCTGGTTTGCCATGCCCATAGTGTGTGTGTGAGGGTGTGTGTGTGTGTGTGTGAGTGGGTGTGTGTGTGTGTGTGTGTGTGTCAGTAACAACGATAATATGCTTTAGGAGCTGGCGGACACATCCTGGATTTCTCCCCTCCTCTATGCAGTGGCAGTCAGTGGGGGATGGAGAGAAGTGTTGACCTGTGCCCTCAGGTATTGTGCCTGGCAGACTGTCAGCTTCTGACCTGCCCATAATCTTGCACAAGCACAATGGTTCTCCTTGCACTCCCTCTCATTGTCACTGCAGAATGGCGCCGAGCCAACATGACTGTCTACATGTCCTTCATGTTTGCTGTTCTGTGTTTGGCCTGACGAGAAGTCCAGACACCCAGTGCACGTCCTTGCCTGTGATTCTTGGCTCTAGGGCGTATCATTGGGTCTTTGCAGTGTGTGTGTGGGGGGTGGGGTGCGTGCGTGCGTGGTGCGTGTGCGTGCGTGTGTGTGTGTGTGTGTGCGTGCGTGCGCGTGTGTGTGTGTGTGTCTGTCTGTGTGTGTGTGTGTCTGTGTGTCTGTGTGTCTGTGTGTCTGTGTGTCTGTGTGTCTGTGTGTGTGTCTGTGTGTCTGTGTGTCTGTGTCTGTGTGGCTGTGTGGCTGTGTGTCTGTGTGTCTGTGTGTGTGTGTCTGTGTGGCTGTGTGTCTGTGTGTCTGTGTGTCTGTGTGTCTGTGTGTCTGTGTGTGTGTGTCTGTGTGGCTGTGTGTGTGTGTGTGTGTGTGTGTGTGCGTGCGTGCGTGCGTGCGTTTGCCGAGAGGGGTGGTGTGTTTGCGGAGAGGGCAAGTCTGCAGCCCCCTTCCACTTCAGGCCACAAAGGTGCACCAGCAACTGGAGAATAGCAGCGGACCGCTATCTGCCGACGCTCTGGACATTCTGACAAGAGTGTACATGGGGGCTGGGGCTGTGGAGGACGCGCGGCGGGTCGCCGAGCTGGCTGCAGCTGGCACCACAGGCACTACAATCCGGCAGGCGATAATGCGGAAGAGGCTGCTACTACTGCAGGCGCCCGACGCTGCCCAGTTGCTGCGCACGCAGCTTGAGGCGTGCCATCCTGTGGAGGTGTCGGAGTGGCATTCAGCCGCGCAGCCGTGCCTAGTGCTGGATGTGCGGACGGCAGTGGCGCTTGTCAGGGCGTACAGTGCGGGGCACTACTGGAAAGGGGTTGATCGGGTGCGGACGCAGTTGTGGGAGTTGGGGACTGTTCCAGATCGGACCCTGTTCAACGCTTTCATCAAAGCGCACTCCACAGCGCAGGATGTGGACAAGCTGAAGGCGGTGCTGTCGGAGATGGAGGCGGCGGGGGTGCCCATGGACGCCTACACGCACATGCCTGTGCTGCAGGCGGCGCTCCATCGCAGTGATATGGAGCTGGTATCACTCTTGCCCTGCTGCAGCGGAGCGAAGTGCTGTGTAGGAAGTGTACTTTTTATTTGACCGCCACATGCGCACTCCGTTCTTGGAGTTCACGTATCACATGTGTACCCCAAGCTTCAACAGTGTGTATCATGCGTGTACCCCCAAACCTAAAAAGTGTGTATGCCGTGCTGTCGGCGGTACGCTTTGTCTGCATGTCTGATTTTCACAGGGGTATCCACCCGGTCCCAACTGATACCATTTGAGCCACCCCACGCGACCCCCCATCTGCAGTGTGCGTCCACCCACGTCAAGGGGGCCGTGAGAGGCAACAGATTTCCTGTTGCCATGTGCCAGGGCAGTCTGCCTTTATGGGGTTAGTGCGCACTGTAGCGTCGGTGTACTTTGGCACCTAGAAGGTTTTTCCGGCTGCAGGGCCTGGGTTGCCATAAAGGCTGAGCAAGTGTGGATGGGTTCTTCGGAGTGTGCGCACGGGGTTGAGGTTTTAGAAATGAATTGTTTACATTGCTTGTCCCAAGCCACTGGCGGTGGCGGGGGCGTATCAACCTCTTTGGGAGGCTGGGGGATGGGTTTGGGATGTGCACGGGACGATGAACAACCACAGTCCCCTGATCCTGATTTGCCTCTGTTGGATTGTGTCCTCTGCGCTGCCCCAAATGCCATTCTG